>LBNU01006036.1:109717-121822 GCA_014162995.1 Artemisia annua | reverse complement strand
TTTTCCAAATTTGCCACTTGGTTGTGCTCAACTGCAAAAGTGATTGATGCCATAGAAACTTTTGATGAAAAATAAGTTGTGTTAGTATGAATTGAATAAGGAACTCGCCAATTGAGAGAAAAATATATATAGTGCTAGGGTTTGAGTTTTATGCGCAAGAAAGAATTATCTATGGAAAATATTTATCTTAAAGAGAATAAATATAATTAGGAAAGTAGATAATCTTCCAAAAAAATTTACCCTATTAATGTGGAAAGCAGTTACTCTCAATGGCTAGTTAAAAAATTTGTTACTGACACAACAGTTGTAACGGCTAGTTCAACAGTGGTAAAAATAACACTGGCAATGGCAACTGTGAACTAGCAGTGGGAATTTTTCACAAAATTTTCAAAAGCAGTGGTAAAATTAATATATAAAAATCAAACTGCTTTCTTCATAGTTTTTAGCAAACTACCAGCTATTAACGGATTTGATATGTCTTTACCATGAGCCGTTTGCTATGGACTAGCCAACTCTTAATCATAAAGAATATGGTGAGTTGATAACCATATAGATTTTGGTAAACTATCAACGATAAACGGATTTGAGAAGTCTTTACCAATAGCCGTTTGCTCTGGACTAGTTGATTCTTATGTGGATTAGACATGGTGAATCAATAACCATTTGTTGTGTATCTCAGTTATACACCTTTAATGATCAACTCCCAGCAAAGATTGATTATGAACCTGAAAAAGTTAGTATAATAAAACACAATAATCATAACCAAGCTAATGCCTAACCAAAGTTACTTGTAACCAAGCCACTATTCACAAATATCTTCCAAAGTCAACCCGATAATATCTATATTTAATTTTCAACCTACCTAAATAGGTGAAAGTAAATATCTCAATTAATGAGACCTTTTAGTTTACTTTGCCTATATAAAGTAACTCGACTCTCTATAGTCTTCACCAAAACACATTATATCTTCACAAAAACCCTAAAAGTCACCATGAGCAAACTTCCTAACATCATCTGCATCTCATCTAATTCTTCTTCAGACACGGAGATTGAGATGTCCTCTGAATCATCTTCAGAGACATCAGGGTGGGCAAGTTACTTTCCACCCTATGCATCAGCCTCCACATCCAAGAAACCAACAAAGAAGAATGCTTCTAAGCCTATTCCCAAGCCAGCACCTGTTGATGAGCCTGCACCATCTCTTGAGTTTTACTCCAGCTCTTCTGATGATGATGATGAGACTTATTCCTTGGCAAAGGAGTTGCCAAGAGCTCTGACTAAGGCTTTGGGAGCAGCTCTGTCCAATATGAAGCAAATTTCCATTCCTGAGATGCCTGCTAGACTACCAAGGCCTCCACCACAAGTTCTTGGGCTTGCTTGTCCTAGAATGCAGTCAACTTTTGAGAACAAAAGGAAGAGTGCATTGAAGAACAAGCACAACTATCAAGGCAGGGGCAAGAAGCCAATGGAGTAGCTTGTGTAGGGTGTAGGGATGTAGGTTGTTTTAGGTTTTATGATTGTGTTTTGATGGTGTTTGTAATGTACTCTCCTTTTGAATCAATGAAACTTTTCTTTTGATAGATATACTTGTAGTTTCTCTGTTTTTCTTTTTCCACTGTGAGAGTAATATTCACCACTGCTTGCCTTTTTGTTTCCACTGATTGACTTAATCTCTGCATAAAAGTTAGTGGACAAACAAAATACAAGCAAAGACATATACACACTTATACAAACATATACAACAATTTTAGTACCAAGAACCTCCCCTCAACACCAAAGACCATTAGACACAAAAATTTTATGGATTTAGCATTCCAATACCTGTCACCAAGTACTGAAATCTACCCACATCAAGACCTTTTGTTAATAAATCAGCATAGTTATCATCAGTATGGATTTTGACAACTTGAATTAGCCTTTTCTCATAACAATCTCTTATAAAATGATGTCTAATTTCAATATGTTTAGTCTTTGTGTGTTGAACTGGATTCTTAATTATGCATATGGTACTACTATTGTCAATATAAATGATGGTATTCATGAAATTGTACCCATAGTCCAAAAGTTGATTTTGAAGCCATAGAACTTGAGCACAGCAACTTGCAGCAGCCACATACTCTGCCTCAGTTGATGAAGTTGCCACCATTGTTTGTTTCTTGCACTGCCAGGACACCAATCTACATCCAAGAAATTGGCATCCACCTGTTGTAGATTTTCTATCCAAGCTAGCTCCAGCATAATCACTATCTGAGTAGGTAACCAATTCCATAGGAGATTCTCTAGGGTACCATAATCCCAAATGAGGATATGCTTTAAGATATTTGAAAATCTTCTTCACTGCAGTCAAGTGTGATTCTTTGGGAGTGACCTGAAACCTTGCACAAGCACATACTGCAAACATAATGTCTGGCCTTGATGAAGTGAGATACATCAAAGAACCAATCATAGATCTGTACATATGTACATCAACTGCTTCTCCACTGTTTTCTTTTAGAAGCAGATGTGTACCCCTGTCTGCAGGTGAGCTTGAGGACTTTGCATCAGTGAACTTGAACTTCCTAAGTATCTCAGCCACATACTTGTCTTGATTAATGAAGATTCCATCTGGCCTTTGTTGTACTTGAAGTCCCAAAAAGAATGTGAGTTCACCCATAGAACTCATCTTGAACTCATCCTTCATAAGCTTCTCAAAATCTTTGCACATCTCTGGCTTTGTTGAGCCAAAAATAATATCATCAACATACACTTGAACCAGCAAGATATCATTTTTGTCTTTCTTGATGAACAAAGTTTGATCAATTCTTCCTCTGTGAAACCCATTATCCAAAAGATAAGTTGCTAGGGTTTCATACCACTTCCTTGGTGCCTGATGCAATCCATACAATGCTTTAACTACCCTGTATACTTTGTCTGGATGTTCAGGGTCTTCAAAGCCTGGAGGTTGTGAAACATATACCTCCTCATCAATTTGCCCATATAGAAAAGCACTTTTTACATCCATTTGATAGACTGTGAAGCCCATAAAGGATGCATAGGCTAGAAAAAGCCTAATTGCTTCTATTCTTGCAACTGGGGCAAACACCTCTTCATAGTCAATACCCTCCTCTTGAGTGTATCCTTGAGCTACAAGCCTAGCCTTGTTTCTTATGACAATCCCTCTTTCATCTCTCTTGTTTCTGAACACCCATTTGGTACCAATGACTTTCATGCCTTTAGGTAGATCACAAAGCACCCAAACCTTCTGAATTTTGAACTGAAGCAACTCTTCTTGCATTGCTTCCACCCAGCTTTCATCTTCAAGTGCCTTGAATACATTCTTTGGTTCCATTTGAGACAGAAAACACATGAACAGACATTCATTTTTGCCTTCATGATTCTTAGATTCATAAATTTCACTGATAAAGCCATGAATGTCAGCCATCTTTGATTGTCTTCTAGTCTTCACAGGTGAGTTTACATCTCCTATCACATTTTCAAGAGGATGTGATTTATGAACTGTGGTATGGGGAGTTTGAGGAATGTCAATCTCAGTAGGCATATTTGATATTTCAACATCACTGGCTTGAGCTTCCTGTGTAACTGGACTTGAATTTTCCACTTCAGGTGTAGCAGTGGAAACTTCTGGCCTGGCAGTGGAATTAGTATTTCCACTGCTTTCAACATTCTTAGCAACTTCTGGTCTAGCAATGGAATCTTTTGGCCTGGTAGTGGAATCTAAATTTCCACTGCTATCATTATTTCCAGTGTTCACATTTGTTGCTTTAGAAGGTTGAGCATCTCCAGTCTTTGCAACATCATCATAATCTGCATAGTCCCAAATAGGCAAAATGAATTCATCTTGATCATCTTGTTGATCTAAGCTTGGTTCATCATCATCAACAAACTCTTCTGAACCTGCAAAATCATTAGAAGATGTACCTGTAGATATAGGCACATAGTTCATGGTATGGGTTAGAGTATCAAGATCAAACAGCCTATCTGGTCAGTTCCTTTGACATTCACTTTGTTTTCTAGGAACTCAACATGGAGATTTTCTTCTACCTTTTGGGTTCTTAAGTTGAATACCCTAAAAGCTTTACTAACCATGGAATACCCAACAAAATACCCTTCATCAGCTTTTTCATCAAATTTACCCAGATGATCTATGGTATTGAGAATAGTGACATGACATCCAAATGGTCTCATGAAGTCTAGGAGAGGTGGTCTACCTCTAAATAACTCATAAGGTGTCTTGTTCTTTGTTTTTACTACTAAAACCCTGTTTTGCACATAACAAGCAGTGTTAACTGCTTCAGCCCAAAAAGTCATTGGCAATTTTGAATCTGCCAACATGGTTCTAGCAGCCTCTATTAGTGTCCTATTTCTCCTCTCAGCTACACCATTTTGTTGAGGAGTTCTAGCTACACTAAATTCTCTTTTAATACCTTTCTCTCTGCAAAAATCATCCATAACTCTATTCTTAAATTCTGTCCCATTGTCACACCTAATGATTTTAACTTTCATATCATTTTGGTTTTCTACTTCAGTTATAAAGGTCTTAAGGATGCCAGTTGTCTCATCCTTAGTTCTAAGAAAGAAAACCCATGTGAACCTACTAAAATCATCAGTTACAACAAGACAATATCTCTTAAGATTTATGCTACTCACAGATGTAGGACCAAACAAATCCATATGTAACATTTGAAGTGGGTGAGCAATAGAGTTAATTGATTTTGACCTACAAGAAGCTCTGTGTTGTTTGCCCTTAAGACAAGCAACACAGGTTTGATCATTTTTAAATCTTTTCTGAGGCAAACCTCTTACCCAACCATCTTTAACAATCTTATTTATGGTTTTGAAATTAACATGACCAAGTCTTCTATGCCATAGCATGGATTCATCCATTGTGGCCTTTGCAATAAAGCAAGCATGATCTTCTTTAGCAACAATGTTATTCATATCAAAGTTATATAAGTTGCCTTTTCTAGGAATTTTAAGAAGGATCTGACTCTCATCAGGCATCTTAAAATCCTTAGAAAGAACTAAACACATATCTTCAGTAAAAAGAACATTGTTTTTCTTGTCACACATCTGTGACACACTAAAGAGATTATATTACTTCGGAGGGGACATACCTCCCATGGTTTTCCCGGATCTCCAAACTTTCCCCAAGGACAATTGAATTCGTGGATCGAGTCAAGCTACGTGACTCGGTAATCATAAACAAAGCGCTTCGTGGGAGGCAACCCATGCTTATCCATCTATCTTTTTCTTTTCTAATTTCTAATAAGTGATGTGAGGATGGGTGACCTCTTCCATTTCTCGTGTATCATGGTTGTTTGTGTATATTCAGGATTTACCCCGATTTATGAAGACTCTCGTGCTCGTTGTCTTTCTCTCCACTCGAGTCTTATTCATCGTTGCTTCTACGGGAAATCCAAAATATCCTTATCTTATTAACTAACGTTTATCTTAAAATTTTTGAAAAATATTGATGAAAATGTCATGAAAAAGTACAAAAAAATGAAAAAAAGTGAAAAATTTGTGCAAAAATATAATAAGTTTTGACACCATGTTTGACTTTCAGCTGGTAAGATTAAGAATAAAATTTTGACTTGATCCGGGCATGTTGAGCCCTAGCTTGTCCCCCTTAACCAATATAATCTTAATATTCGATTATCGGCTAAGCATTCGCGGATCTCATTATTTGTGATTTTAAATTTGCGAAGAACGAGAAATGATAGAGTTTATCTATAAGTTAGATGCTAAACGTGGAGTAGTTGGTTCTCTTTAGAGCTCATCGAAGGTACTTGTGGCTTTTTGCTCCCACAAGATTGTTTCACCCCATATATATGTATAAAATAATTAAATATGTTAGGTTTAATACGTTAAAGTGCTTAATAATGTTTAATAACGCCAAATGTCGACTCCGGGGGGTCCTAATAAAAGCTTCTGTCTCTCGACTCGTAGATGAGTTGTTTCGGTCGCCAATAAAAGGGATACTCCTCAAAATCGTATTAAATCAGAGACCTTGATGTGGACCTCATTTTTGTATGCAACGGTTCTCGAGAGAAGGATTAGAGACTACTTAGCGTCTAAACTTAGTATCTTTATCGGACTAATAACTAGAAAAACGAGAAAATATGAAGAAATTCATTTCTCAACAAAAATAAAAAAAATCTAGATAAATTAAGAAAATGGGAGCAAGAGGTAATCACACAAGTAACTTCCATGGGTAGTGTTGGCATCTAACTTGTATTTAAACAATGATTTCGTTTTTAAGCTTAGTTTGGGGGCTTGTGAAAAATCAAGGATGACGAATTTTATCCGTATGGTCACTTCTCCATGAGTCGTGTTCTTACTCTATGACCCTAAACGTTATTGCAAAATAATGAAAGTCAAACATACTGTCACATGAATAAAGTGGAAAAAATACAAAAATAGTAGTATAGATTAGTATAAGGAATAAAATGGAAAATCGGGGCGTTTTCGGGAATAAATTGATCACATACAGCAATACCTTAGTCTGGGGGATTTTGGTGTATGCTTATTCATACACCTTTTATTTACCAAATTAAGACCAAAAAGACCAAAAACTAACCATAAATTCCAAAGATATTGCGTTTTTGTGTTTATGATTATGCAAGAACGGATATTTCATAAATGGACATAAAATCAAAGAAAACCGACAAAAAACGAGCACGAGAATGGAAAGTGTCAAAAGCTGAAGCTGGGAAAGTCAAATGGTCAATGGAAAGCTCAAAGTGTCAAAATCATCCTCAAAGACTCAAAGATTTTCATAAATAGTCCTTGGAGCAAACTTTGAAGAATTGGCAATTTCAGTCCCTCAAGTTCCAGAGTTTGTCATAATTAGTCCCTTTGAAGATATTTTGAAGAAATGACACCATTAGTCCTCCAACTATTGAAGATGCTCAAAAGAGGCCCTTGGATCATATTATTGAAGATTTGCAGAGTTAGTCCCTGGAATTTCAGATTGTACATAGTTGGTCCTTGTTAACTTTCATTCTAAAATTCCAAAACTAAACATAACCGGATCACCTTATTTACTTAACCCAATCCTTTAATCTAGAAACCCCCTACCACCCATCTGGCCCAGCAACCTAAGCCCAAAAACCAATTACTAAACCCGGCCCCATCCCTTTTAATATTGCTCGGTTAAACCATTAATTAACCCAAGTCAAACAATGTTAAAAAAATATTACCCGCCCCCCAATTTAACCTCGTACCTTTTTCCCCCAAATACCCCAGGAACCCTAATTTACTTATCTCTAAAATTACAGCAACTAAGGGAAAAATAATACAATCAATTTATGATTCTAGAAGCCTAACATGTGCAGAAGGAATGCACGCTGGCAATCCGTGTGATTTCAAGGATTTTGATTGGTGGATAGTAGCTAGCACATGATCCAAGGGTAGCAGTGATTGCTTATGATTGAAACATGATCCAAGGGACGAGATTAGAGGGTCTAGCAGCTTTTGAGAAACCCTAAAGAGCCTCACTCTTCAGCTATATATACCCCCTCATATCTCACAGATTAGTGTGTAGTTTTAGTAGTGAAACTCTGTTAAAATTTAGTCTTAGTTGTAATTTCAAGCTTTTAAATGCTGTAATTCCGTTTTATATTAATTCAATATTAGTTTCCTTTTAATCAAGTTTCTTAAATTCTCTTTTAAATTCTTCTTAGTTTTATCTTAGTTTATCTAGCTTGTTACTGTTTCATTATAATCTAGTAATCATTTTCATCAATCTATTAGTTAATAGTTTATTGTTATTTCCTTAAAACAAAAATCTCAAAAAAATAAAAGAAAAATTAAAAAATAAGTTTTCAATTTCAAACCAAGCTTCAACAAGCTTGTTTTTCAAATAGTACAAGTTCATTTAAGCTGTCCATAGCTTTAGTGAGCTTTTGTAGGAACTAAATCAGTTTAAATCTCATTTTCTCAAACAAGTCAACAAAAGTCAAACCATGGTGTTAAGATGATGATTCTGAGTTGATTTGATAGACCAAGTGGACTTTGGGAAGCCATTGGCCTATCTAAAGATAGGCAAGCATAGTGAATCCCCTCTGTTTGAGTTGAGGGGAATAAGCTTGTGAGTACCTTTTTTTATATTTCTCTCAAATATAGCATAATAATAATTAGTAGTGTAGATCTGTACTCAGTGCTTGTTTACTGTTTATTTGGTGTAATTTAGTCATAATATAGCTTAACTATAGTAAATCTTATCATAATATAGTTGTTTGCACTTATTTGATATACTTTGTCTCATATCTGTCATAGTTTGTGGATTTGTGTTCTGTGCTCTATTGGAATTTAGATCTGTGATTGTGAGTTTAACTTGGATTGTTTGATCATTAGAACAGTTTGTTTGGTGGTTTGGATAAGCTTAACTCACATTTGCTTCAATAAATTCTCATATCAATCAGTTAAGGGATGTTTGGATTTGTAGTGTTTTATGTGTTACAGGTTGATTTAGGTGTTTAATCTGGTCTAAATAGCTTCATATAGGTTCATATAAGTGAGATAAAACATAAAATACTTTACTCATTTACAGAAAGTCAAAATTCATTATTATTCTCATTTTAGTTTAATCTGTTAAGTTTTTAGTTGCATAATCTTCACCATAGATGCATAAGTAGTTAATCTAGTTAATATAGTTGCATCATAGCTTAGAATAACATAATCAATCAATCAGGATTCAAAGAATTTCAGATTAGTCAAGTTTTCAAAATATCAAAAAGTCAAAAAAATAATAATTCTTCATAGCAGATTTTTGGACAGATTTCTAAAGCACCTATAGGATTCATTAGTTTGTGAAAATACTTTTGGATTGGTGATCTTTGATCATTGGTTGGTTGTTTGACATTAGCAAAAAGAATAACTGGATTTGGAACTCATTTGCTAGCTTGAATCTTAGCTCAAAGTTGCCCATCTGAGCATCTCACTGCCCTGTACCAAAATAATAGGGTCATCTGCCCTCTTTTAGAAGCTTGCATCTCACTGTAGACTTAAGCTTTTTGCTTGATATTTGTATTGTTTGAGAGCTTGTTGAACTGCCTATTGATATCTGAGCTTGTGTTGTCTTATTAAGCTTTGGCCCCTAGCTTAATAAGCCTGCTAGTTATCAGTTGAGGACTGCTTAGTATTACTTATATTAGCTGGGCTTGTGTTTGCTTGAGCTTGTTTGGAACTTGTTGATTAAATCTGCTAGTTTGCTTATCTTCTGTCTATTCTGAGCTTGTTTCATCTAGTGATTCAGAATTTTAGATTTAGCTTTTAGAAGTTAGCTTTTACCTTTTAGTTTGAACTTTTGCATTGTTAAATCTCATTTAAAGTTTTCTTTTGTAATCTGTTGGTGTTTTTAAGCTTCCTTAAGCTTATTAGCAGCTTTTCACAAAAAGTTCTTTCACATAAGTTTTTCCTTATCTCCTGTTTAATATTTTTGTAAAAAGAAAAATTAAAAAAAATAGTTTACAAAAAAGGTCTGGGTAAGGATCGAGCCCCAGACCTCTTGGATATCTAAGCCTCACAAACATCACACAGAACCATACGCGCCCTTGGGACTTTTCTCAATTGGGTTGCAACTCTAATTCATTTAACCACTTTGTCATTTTTAAGCTTTAAGCCACTGATAAGCTTATTCAGAGCTTATTAGTGGGCTTTTCCAACTTTTTGCAATTTTCCCTTAATCTTTTCATCAATTTAGACTTTTAGAAGAAAAAATTAGATTTTTTACTTTTCATTTTCTATTTTTAATCATTTATTTTCTCTTTTTTAGTATTTAAATCATAATAAATAAATAAAAAGCCAAAAAAATAAATTTTCTTTTTCCAAAATTTTTCTTTTTTCATTTTTAACTTAGAAAAACCATTTTTATATTTTTAGGACTTTTCTTTTAGGATCTCACTATTTAGTCGCATTTTAGAATTTAATTTCGTATGTTTTAGGATTTTAGTTGCGTTTTAGGACTTTGTGCTTAATTTGCTTTATTTGTTTGCTTGATTACGTGTTTCTTTGTTGTTATTTCATATATCGTAGCTTAATATCTCTTATATCTTTTTATTTTCACTTTCACTACATGTTTTCGACACGGAAATTGATTTTCCATTCACACTTTCACGGAACGACTCGGGAATACGTATTTCTTGGATATATAATATATATATTGATTTTAGCGAATCAGTAGGAATGTTTCATGGCTGAATCAATCGAGAAAGATAATCTTTCATCTCCAATTCCTAAATTTAGTTTTCTTTGTTTAACTTTTATTATTGCGTCAGCTGTGTGTAAGAATGGTCTTCCTAGAATTAGAGGAACTTTGCTGTCTTCCTCCATTTCTAAAATAACGAAGTCAACAGGAAAGGTGAATTTGCCAACTTCGACTAGCATATTTTCTGCTATTCCAACCGGGTATTGAAAAGATCGATCGCCTTGTCGAACACTCATTTTCGTGTGTTTGAGGGTTTCTAGAGAAATTTTAGCATAGAAAGAATATGGCATGAGATTGATACTTGCGCCAAGATCAGCTAAAGCATTACAAGAGAATGTTTTACCAAAATTACACGGAATTAGAAAACTTCAGGGATCTCCTAATTTTGGTGGAACTTTATTTTGGATTATTGCAGAAGATTCATTGCTTAGAAAGGCTGCGGATATTTGTTCTATTTTGTTTTTGTTACTAACAAGTTCTTTAAGAAATTTACCATAGTTTGGCATTCCGGCAATAACATCGATTAATGGAACGTTGATTCGAACGGCTCGAATCATGTCTAGGAACTTCCCATATTGAGCTTCCATTTTCTCTTTTCTAAGACGTTGTGGGTATGGAATTTTTGGTTTGTATAGTTTCAAAACAGGTGTTTCAGGAATTTCTTTCATTTTGGTCTTTTTCTGAGGTGATGGTTCATCCTCTTCTTCACTATCAATTTCAAAAGAAGGTTGTGTTTGACTAGGATTAGGGGGTGGTTCATATGAGGTACCATGTCTAGTTGTTATGGCATTCACATGTTCATGACGAGCTGGTGGTGGTTGATAAGGTTTAGAGTTACTATTTTTTGGGTTAGGTGTAGTGTTACTGGGAAGGGATCCTGGTGGTCTATTAGATTGTTTTTCAGCGAGTCTGTCGAATTTTTCTTCTAGATTTTGGATAGAGGCTTGGTGGTTTCTTGTCGTGGATTCAAGTCCATCTTTAAGATCATTAAAAGTGTTTCTAACGATTGAGTTCGTTGATTGTTGTGACTTAATGAATTCACTCAGTTGTTTTTGGATATCAGGTTTTTCTTCAGAGTATGATCGAGGTTGATCACGAATATAATCGGGTCTTTCATTAGAACGCCATTTGTCATTATCTTGGCTACGAAAATTATTGTAAAAACGAGATCGTCTAAATGTTTGCATGAATTTGACTTCTTCTTCTTGAGACATAGGTGTGTCATCATCATTACAATTTGCGGTTGAATGATTTCCACCACAATTGTTGCAAGATTCACGTTTCTCTTTCATTTCCTTATACTGAACATCCATTTTGATGGCCATGGCATCCATTCGAGCCATAATTTTGTCAGTATCAGAAATACTACTGCCTTCATCGGCGAAAGCAACAGTTTTAAGAAAAGCGTTTAAAGCTTCTTGAGTACTCTCGTCAAGTCCATGGTAAAAGATTTTAATTATATTTCCTTTACTTAGACCATGTCCATGACAATTCCTGAGCATTTCTTTCATTCGTAACCATGATTCGGTCAGAGTTTCTCGATCTTGTTGAGAAAAGGCATGAATTTCACTGAGAAGTCGGTCAAATAAGGCTGGGGGAAAGAATCGACTTATAAAAGCGGTACGAATTTCATCTCATGATGCTATGGTTCCTTCTTCGAGTTCATCTAACCAGGTTTTTGCTTCTCCGGTTAGGGATAATGGAAACATCATGAGCCGGACGGCTTCATTCTCAGTTTCTCTGTATCTGAACATTTCACAAATTCCAAGGAGTTCGTGAATGTGAGTGTGTGGATCAGTTTTTGTTCTACCATCAAATCGATTTCCTTTAACAAGGGTAAGATGGTTTCCTTTGATGGCAAACTCATTAGCAGTGTTGGGTAGAGTTATTACGGG
>LBNU01006036.1:67124-91645 GCA_014162995.1 Artemisia annua | reverse complement strand
TGGTAATGATTACGAACAAAAACACGAAGAAAAAGATAGACTAAAGAGATCCTAGAAAAATAAAATAAAATCTCACTAGAAAGGAGTCTAGTGGGTAGACCTACTTAAAAATAAAAATTAACCTAAACAATAACTATTCCCCGGCAGCGGCGCCAAAAACTTGATTCGCGTGGGACTGCAACACGCACTACGTTTTACCTCTCGAGGGATCTCGAGAAGCTTGCAATCCCCACCAGGCAGTGTACCTGACCGATGTAGTATAGTGTAGTGGCAAGTACCGGGGGATTGATCGTTCTCTCACAGGGAATAGTGTTCGTTAGGCTAAAGACTACTCTAATTAAGGTCTAAGGGTGGAGGATGATTATTTTTGTATTTTTATGTTTTTATGAAAGCAGTAAAATCTCGGTTTTGAAGGAGTGGGCGGAATTAGTTGCTAGTCAACTAACCCAAGTTATCTACTTATGCAATTTAATTTAAAGTTTTGAGAAAACAATGGTGGGGAAAGTAGTGTTTACTTAGATTTCATTACTCCCTAACTATCTTTTACCATGTAATTAGTATGTTGAGTTTGCGTGGATGACGGGTGTATTCCGAACAAGTCGTAGGGAGTGCGTTCAATTCCCTAACTCTATAAGCTCCTACCTCACTATATGAAGATACGTCAAGTATCCTATCATAAGCTCACCGATAGCAACCTACGCATGAAATACTACCTTAAAATCGATTAACGCACATACGACTCACGTTTCCTAAGACGTTCAAGCTTGTTACCGTATAGGAGGTTAGCCAGTTTTCTTAAGTCTAACGTAGATGAAACATTCATCCAAATCACAATCACAACATACACATCACATGATAATCAATAGTTAGGTTTCATTAGATCTAAGCAAACACAAGTTAATTTAGCCTAGCATGTTAAAGGAAAGAAAAGCACAAACATAAATCATACAATACATAGACATGTTGTATGGATTGAATGAAGACTTATCTTAGATTAAACATGCAAGTTAGAGGGGTAAAAGTACCCTCTAAGGTCTGTGATACACGAGCTAGGGTTTAACCCTTAAGTTCTCCACCAAGTTCCCCTCTTTAAAAACAATAAAAATCGTTCTATATATATAGATAATACGGGCTGACGGCGTCAGCCCAAGGTGTGACGCCGTCACGCCGACGATTAGGGTTTTGTGATGGTCTTCTTGACGTCGTCACGCCGCCTTGTTCCAGATCTGACGGCCTTCCCTGAAGCCGTCACCAAACTAGGCTAAAAACTCTCTGGCCCGTCATGAGTAACTTCCAATTTCTTCACTTCAGTTGTTCTTGACGTCATCACGTTGAAGCTTGTGACGCCGTCACCTTCTGTGCACTTTAGGGTCTTTTGAGATTTTGTTGTTTTCCGCACTTTTTCACTCCGAAAATGCCCGAAAATGCTTCTTTTGTGATTTTCTCCTCAAAAGTACCTAAAATGAGAAAAGAAACGACTTTGGGTGAAATCCGACCAAATAATATACGAATTAGGACTCAAACTGACCCCTAAAAACGTAACATTTTTCGTCTCATCATGCGTATTGTGGGGGTCCTCATGATGATTTTCAATGTCAACCGTATTATAATCCTGAACATTGTTCTAGTTCTGGTACGTCTGGTTTTTACACATCTACACCCCCACAAATTTCACTCATTTATTCTCATGATAAATCTATCGTGGAATTACTTGCAGAAGAACGAGCTGCTAGAAACGAAAAGAGCATGGAAGAATTACTTGTCGAAGAACAAGCAGCTATAACATTTGCCAAATTTCGTAATGCTGCTCTTCTCGTTTACGATGATGACAGTGATGATGAAGATACCCTTGATATTCTTCAAGATTCATCCAGTTCATCAGTTAAAATTCCATATCCATCTGTTATCACACCCGAGGTTCCCACTAACTCTCTAAGTATGGGGGATGAGCATCTTGACACTGTTCCTGAAAAGGAATCGGACGAATTCATAAAGTCTAGTGTTGAGAACCTTGTCCCAATCCCAAGTGAGTCACAAGGAATTCTTGAGCATACGTGTGATTTCCCTTCCCCTCTTGAGTGTTCAAAAGATCATTTTGAGACTTTCTCCGATTCTAACGATGATTGTACATCTTATGGAGACATTGAATATGTTGAGGCATCACTTCCACATTCTGATCCTCTTCTTGAGGAGTTCGCCTATGAACTCACTCACATCAATCCACTTCCATCGGGAAGTGATGATGATCTCTTTGATGTCGAAACTGATCTGGGAGAAATTGAAAGTCTCTTATATCATGATCCATCACTCAATTCTTATCCCAACATCGAGCTTAGTGATTCACATACTGATGACAATTCTTTAGCTTGTGGAGACATCAGTTATGTGGAGGAATTACCCTCTGAGCTCGTCAGTCCAGAAGAGGATGTTAATCACCTTGTTCCCGAAGCATTCAAAACGACTTTCACCAATCCTCTGTTTGATCTCGAATCTGAATTCACGTTAATTTCTGATAATCCAATCTTCGATATTCAGAACGAGGATAGTAATGAGTCTGTAACAGAACAAGAGTTCACAGATTTACATCATGTGATTGACTCTCTTCACGAGGAGTTCTCCGGTGAACTAACTCACCTTAATCCTCTTGCACCAGGAATTGCGAATCCAATCAATGGGGTATTTGAGCAAAATGATCTACATCATTTGTTACCCGAGATTGAATCATTTACTTTTGAGGATTTTACTGTGGTTGATATCTCCAACTCATTCCTATCCGAGGATAAAATCTTCAAACCCGGTATATCACCTTTTGAGGAAACTCACATGGATGAGTTGTCTTAAAAGACTCCCGATAAGAATTTAAAGCTACAAACCTCATCCGAGGAACTCTTAAATTGGGAGTATGATTACTTTGATCTTAAGAAAGATCATAACCCGGGGGGCGATGCACTTATTCATGAGAATTTGCATATTGATGACAAAATTCCCACCCTCCCAACCGGGATGTTTTCTAAACCAAAGAGCTTAAACGATGAAATCCAAATTCATGGAACTGAACTTGATCCTGAGGAAGAAGATCTTGTCATGATTGTTATCATGATTTTCTTTCTTTTCTTCACCTACCTGGTGACTTCCTCTCTTCTTCACTCATTCGGGAGTGAGGATACCATATTTGACCCCGGCATCATCGCTTAAAGTTTATACTATTTACAGCCGGGTTTATCTCATCGGTGTGGAACTTTCACGTACTTCAATGTTTGTCCAAACATTTCGAATGAAAGTCCGATGGAGATTGTCTCTTCTACTTGCTTCCCCAAGAACCAATGAATTCGGGGTCGAGTCAAGCTAGTGACTCGGTAAACAAAAACATTAGCACCACATGGGTTTTCACCCATGTCTCTGACTTCTTTCTATTTTCTAACACTAAGTGTGGGGGAGTTTCCTCTGTTGTTGTTTGCCTTTGTGTTGTTTGCTCATGTTTTCAGGTTTCCCTTGGATTGTGATGATTGACGCGCATGTTTTCAATCTAGCCGCCCAATATACTATCCTTTTGCTAACGTTTATTCAGGGATAACTTATAAAACCTTTTTTGTGAAAAAAGATTTCCTTCGTATACTTAGCTAGTAATGTTGCCTTTTTACGTTCAAAGAGTCGGCTATGGCCGGGACTTTGTCTAAAACATTGGCTACTCCAGAAGTAATGGCTATCTGGTAAAGAGACATCAAATCCATTAAATTTTCAAAAACGGGTTGTTCTTGGATTCTGGATTGCTAGGGACTAGCAATAGTTTAGTGTGGGGGATTGATGAGTGTGTAAATACTCATCATTTTTGTCCCATCTGAACTGCAAAAACATTTAAAAACACTCAGAAATGCCTCAAAATGCAGAAAATATCTCTGGATTGTGTTTTTATATTTTTCAGGTGCAAAAGGATGGAAAACAAATGAAAAATGAAAAAAGTTTGCATAATCGGCAGAATCAGTCCCTAAAATTTTAGAAATTGTCAGAATTGGTCCCTAGAAGATTTATTTTGAAGAAAAGTCAACAACAGTCCCCCAGGAATCAAGGAATGACATTTGTGGTACTTGGAGTATAATTTTCATGAATTGGCAAAACCGGCTCCTCAAGTTTCAATTATGGTAGAAATGGTCCCTGGATGTTAAATTTTGGGAAATAAACATTTAAGGTCCTTTGGTAAATGAAAGTTGGCAAGTTTGGTCCTTGTAAACAACTTTGGGAAAATCACAAATCAGGCCCTTACACTTTCAGCAGATTACATGTTTAGTCCTTGTGGTTAATTAAGCCTAAACAACCAAACGGGCCTATTATTAACACAAGCCCACAACATACACCCTTTGTTTATTACTAAACCCAATACATAAACCCTTCCAGCCCACTCCCAATGGTTCACAATAGAAGTGGGATTGAC
The DNA here is from genome assembly GCA_014162995.1 of Artemisia annua. Lineage (NCBI taxonomy): Eukaryota > Viridiplantae > Streptophyta > Magnoliopsida > Asterales > Asteraceae > Artemisia > Artemisia annua. The sequence continues at coordinate 87,216 of LBNU01006036.1, read as the reverse complement.
AGAGGAACCCACCTTGGTCCTTATAAGTCAAGAAAAAGAGAGAGAAGAGGGGGTAGCTAGTAGTAGTTTAGTTTAGCTTAAAAATGTCGTTTTAATGTATTTATCTCTTTTAGTTGCTAAATTCAGTTTTTAAAGTGTGCTCTCAGCATTTATTGTGTAATAGAAAAGTTATTTAACCTTAATTCCAAGTTTCTTCCCAAATTTATGTTTTGCTCAATTTTAGTAAATTTCTCATAAGGTGCTTTAAAATGTTATAATGTTGTCTCAATGTTCATTTAAGCTCATCTTAGCTCTGTGATAAGCTTCCCTAAGCTCAATAAGCATAAAAAAGCGTTTTAGCATAAAATTCTTAAAAAAAATAAAAAATAAAAAAAAAATAAAAAATAAAAAAAATTCCAAAAAGAAGAAGAAGCAAGCTGTGGAAGCATGGTATATGATGGATAGCTTGGTTAAGAGCTTCAAGGGAAGCATTAGGACAGGAGGAAACTTATTGGTTCTTCGTTTTGAGCTCACTGGACTATTGTAAGAAATTTTCATATTTTGCAATTACTATTCAAGCGCTTATTTCTCTCTTAGTTAATGCTTATTTTTGCTTATTCCAGTTATTTAATGCTTATTATATCTATATGGTAGCCTATATAGGGGTGGTTTTCATATTTACACATTCACTGTCACAATTAGCTTAAACTAGCTTTTACCATTTGCTTATTGGAAACTGCTTTTCATTGATTTCTTTTTGCTTAATATGTCATATTATAGCTTAGGAAGTCTCTGTGTTTCACTTTTTGAAGCTCAATATCTCATTTTCTTTGAAAACACCAAGCAGTCTCTTGACAAAGGGGTGTTTGGAATTAGGTGGTAAGCAGTGTTATGGTAGTGTCTAGTTGTTGATTTTGGTTCAGACATGCTCATTTAGGTTCTATTAGCTCAGTTCCATCATAAAATACCAGTGTTCTTTGTAAAAAAAGTCGAGATTAGCTTTTCATCTCATTACTTTGCTATCTGTTGGATTTTTAGATTTCTTAATCACTCATATTAGTGTAATAGTTGTTAAAATAGCTTAAATTAGTTGCATGTTAGCTTATTATAACATATTAAGTAAGTTAAGATCTTTAGAAACTCACAAAAGTCAAACTTTTACAAAATCTCAAAAAGTCAAAATTGTCGCAAAATTTTTTTTTTTTGAATAAACTAGTTGATTTTCTCTAGGTCTTAATACTAGGTTTCAGGACTTGTGCTTTTTGGACATTAATATTTTGTTGCTTATCTTCATTAGGATATTTTTAGTTATTTTTTTTAGCTTAGTTAAACTGCTTATTTTCTGCTTTTCTTTTAGCACTTTTTAGCAAATTTTCCCTGTGACTCAGTTTTCACCAAACTTCACAAGCTCACACAGAGCTTATTTGTGGGAGTTAGGCTTTGATTTTTGGCTTATTTGAAAGCTCCCCAGGTTGGCTTATTGGGTCAAAAGCCCTTTTTGACCCTTGAGCTTGTTTGTGGACCCCACATAGGGCTGCATATAGCCCTTTTGGCCTGTTTGGTCTGTGGATTATGCTTATTTGTTGTTCTTAGCTTATTGAGTGTGCTCTTTCTATCTCTCTGGCTTATTTTGTGTTCATATCATTTGCTTGTAGCTTAATATTACTTCTGTGATCATTGTGTGGCTTATTTTTCAACCAAAATCCATTTTCAAGGCAAAAATCCATCTGTTAAGCATTTTAGTGTCCATATTGCTTATTTTTGAGTTTTGTAAAAAGTGTTTTCATAAAAGTTGCTTATTTTTAGTATATAATCAGTTTCCAAAAAGAAAAATAAAAAAATCATCACTTTTAATAAAGTGATAGCTTCTGTTTAAGCCATTTGGCTTATTGTTCAGCTTTTTCAAAAAGCAATTTTCATTTTTATAATTTTCATAAATTCCTGACATCTTTTAGTATTTCTAGTCATTTTATTAGATTTTTATCTTTTCATTTATTATTTATAATAATTAATATTAGTTTAATTAGTTTTAATTAAAAAACCAAAAAGAAAATCCATTACAGTTTATTTTTAATCACTAGTACCTTTTTATAATTTTTCTAGGTTTTATAAATTATAAAGTATTTTTAGAAAATAGCTTCTTCATTATCACTGTTCATTTTCCATTTTTATTAATTAAATTAGTTTAACTGGTTTTTAATTAATAACTAAGTAAATAATTAGTAAAATAGTTTAATAATAATTTTATAAACTTTTTATAATTTTTTAGGATTCCTGTGAAGTTTAATTAGTTTTATAAAATATTTCCTAATTTCCTAAGTCATTTTTAGTATTATTAGTAATTTAAATTATTTTAATTAGTTTAATTAATATAATTAGTAATTAATTGATATTAAAATCACAAAAAGACAAAAATATATATTTTTAGTTTTTATATCATTTTTAAGTTATTTTAGAATTTGTAAAAATAAATTTTCATTTTCTTAGTTTTATTTATTATTATATTATAGTTTAAGTTAAATATTAATAATAAGTAATTAAATAGTTTTAAGTAATATTAATTAATAAAATGATCAAAAAAAATATTTTTCTTTTTTATAAAATTTTCTTTTAATATTAAGTTTGTAAAAAGTCATTTTCACCCCCTGTAGTTTGTTTTTATGTGATTCCCATTTTCCCAGTACGCATTTGCATTTGTTTTAATTCTGATTACGTTTCTAGTTTATCTGATTCCCAGTAATTGTTAATATCTGTTATTTATCTCAGTTCCATTAGTGTAATTAATCCAAATCATTATCTGGTTACTATTCCCAAATTACTTATTCCCAGAACGTTTCCCAAAACACAATTTCAATCTCGTTGGGACTTAACGACCCGTGAGTACACTGTGCTTTCAACGGATCATAAATTGATCACTTTCTCTCTCATAGCTTGACTTTGTTAACCAAGCACCCTTGGTTGACTTAGTTGACTGTTTGAGGCGAGTCAATGTCCATAAGGCAAATGTTGGATTCTCAGGGGCCGATCCCTAGGATGACCCCCATTCAAGCCTTAAAGGTAATAGAAGATATGTCAGACCACTCTCGAAAGTGGCATGATGGAGGAAGTGCTAGGAGCATTCTTGGGAGTTCGGATGGAATTGCCCTCATCACTAACAAACTCGAAAGTTTAGGTCGGGACATGAAGAAGCTCAAGGAAAATATGCATGCCATATAAGTGGGATGCGAGATATGTGAAGGAGCTCACTTCGAGGAGGTTAAGTATGGAGAAGTGATGAAATCAAATAATACTGATAGTTGAGTGTCAATTTCCCCCTATTATGCTCATGTATTATACTTATTATGTAGATATATACTCTAATTTCTTTATATTTTGTATCCAGGTTACAAGTGAGCATAGGAGCTGAAGAGACGAGAAAAATGGAAAGAATGTACAAAGACAAACAAATCCAAGTATGCTGGAAGAAGCTACGACATAACCTCATCTCTCAATTACGCCGTAGCAAGGAATTTAACTAAGGAAACCAAAAGTCAACGTGGACCAAGAGTTACGGCGTAACCAAATCTATGGTTTACGCCGTAACATATTCAAGACTTAAGGAATCCTCAGAATGGAAGACTACGCCGTAACATTACTATGGAATTACGGCGTAGCAACGTGTACGAGAGTAGTCCAAGCTCATTAATTAACTTACGACGTAACTATACTTTTGAACTACGGCGTAACGACGACTACGAGAGTAATCTTAGATTCGAGAATTTATCTACGGCATAACACATATGGAGACTACGACGTAGAAGAAACCCAAATATTAGAGTTACGGCATAACATTTCTTCAACTACGCCGTAACCATCAGATCTGGATAAGATTACACTAGCTACGGCATAACACATTTCTCAGTTACGCCGTAGCTCTGATCGGGCCTATAAATACAACCCTAATTTCTGCATTTGATATACAACTTTCTCACACAAAGTCAGAGATCGTTGGGAGCTTTTAGGAGGCCCTTCTACAATAGCATACGGAGCCTTTCAAAGGGAGAAATCACACTTCATTCCATAAGTTTTAGCATTTCATATTTACTTTTACATTTCGAATTCATGTCTTGTATAGACATCATTTCCAGTGTTGAATTCAATATGATTGGCTAAGCACCTCTGGTGCTAGCCTAATTATGATTCCTCTATTGCTTTAATTATGTTTCCGTACTTTTCTTAATGCTTTTACGTATGTGCATGCTTAGTTTATCTTATGAACCTTTAGTTTCGGTAGTATTATAAGCTTGCTTGTATCTGTTACGCTTTATGTGGTTGACTTGATACCTCAATCCATTTAGTAGGCTAGAAGAATTGACCATAGGACACTAGCCTGACAGATTGCGAGGAAATGGGAGGGATGACAACTGACCATACTGCCTNAGTATAATGCTATCTAAATAGAATATTCACAAGATCTATTCTATACTTATCTATACACGAATACATAACAGTTATCTAGTAAGCAGTGGTAATAATATGTACTAGCAGTGGTAATGAGTTTCCACTGCTAGTGCATTCTTCAACAGTGTCTTCCACAAACCTATCAGTGGTAACTGTTAGCTTTATTCCCAACAGAAAGATATGTGTAAATAGACACATATCAGAGCTCACTTAGACAAGGATTGTCCTTTAAAAGAAAATAATGAAAGATTCGAGGAGGTTAAGTATGGAGAAGTGATAAAATCAAATAATACTGATAGTTGAGTGTCTCTTTCCCCCTATTATGCTCATGTATTATACTTATTATGTAGATATATACTCTAATTTCTTTATATTTTGTATCCAGGTTACAAGTGAGCATAGGAGCTGAAGAGACGAGAAAAATGGAAAGAATGTACAAAGACAAACAAATCCAAGTATGCTGGAAGAAGCTACAACATAACCTCATCTCTCAATTACGCCGTAGCAAGGAATTTAACTAAGGAAACCAAAAGTCAACGTGGACCAAGAGTTACGGCATAACCAAATCTATGGTTTACACCGTAACATATTCAAGACTTAAGGAATCCTCAGGATGGAAGACTACGCCGTAACATTACTATGGAATTACGGCGTAGCAACGTGTGCGAGAGTAGTCTAAGCTCATTAATTAACTTACGACGTAAGTATACTTTTGAACTACGGCGTAACGACGACTACGAGAGTAATCTTAGATTCGAGAATTTATCTACGGCATAACACATATGGAGACTACGACGTAGAAGAAACCCTAATATTGGAGTTATGGCATAACATTTCATCAACTACGCCGTAACCATCAGATCTGGATAAGATTACACTAGCTACGGCGTAACACATTTCTTAGTTACGCCGTAGCTCTGATCGGGCCTATAAATACAACCCTAATTTCTGCATTTGATATACAACTTTCTCACACAAAGTCAAAGATCGTTGGGAGCTTTTAGGAGGCCCTTCTACAGTAGCATACGGAGCCTTTCAAAGGGAGAAATCACACTTCATTCCATAAGTTTTAGCATTTCATATTTACTTTTACATTTTGAATTCATGTCTTGTATAGACATCATTTCGAGTGTTGAATTCAATATGATCGGCTAAGCACCTCTGGTGCTAGCCTAATTATGATTCCTCTATTGCTTATTATGTTTCCATACTTTTCTTAATGCTTTTACGTATGTGCATGCTTAGTTTATCTTATGAACCTTTAGTTTCGGTAGTATTATAAGCTTGCTTGTATCTGTTACGCTTTATGTGGTTGACTTGATACCTCAATCCATTTAGCAGGCTAGAAGAATTGACCTTAGGACACTAGCCTGACAGATTGCAAGGAAATGAGAGGGATGACAACTGACCATACTGCCTTGCGTGCGAACTGACCATAGGACCACCTTGCAAGTGGAGGTACTTAAGAAGTTAGAGAATGGCCTATGATCGTGATAACGGGCCATTTAAAGATAATTCTAGCATGTAGTGGCACTTAATGACTCAAACCCGTCTATCGTACGTCGGCTTACTAGCGTGGGGTAGTGCCTGTGGTTCTCGGCAGGATTCGGGGGAGATAGGCTAGGGAACTTGACCATATGAGCGTTGTGATATATGTCCGCCCCACCTAAAGTATGAGATTAGTTTAATAGGAAACATGACTGAAAGCGATATAGGAAGAGTAATTAGGTTAGCACATTTCTCTCCTACTGCTCACAACTTTACTTTTTATTGCTTTTTGTTTTTATTTCATTTCATTTCAAACAATCAATCAACATTTTCTATTTTTAATTAGTGACATTAGACTTAGGTATAATCCTCACCACATAGCTCTTAGGACGACCTCGGAGTTACCATTACTAGCCTACACACGACCGGATACTCTGTCCGTTAGTGCATAAGGTAGACCTAGGGTAGAAACGAGACTTTACAAAAACTAAAACCTGGTCAGAACTCCTTCATTAAGTTTTTGGCACCGCTGCCGGGGAGCTATTTTAAGATTTATTCTTTTAAGTCTACTTTTATTTTTACTAATCATTCAGTATGTCAGGTTACAAGACAAGGAGCTTAAAACCATTTTTGGCAACACCTTTTGACAACCTGGAAAGACAATTTCAGGCAAAAAAAAGCTATTCACCAGTGCCAATCCATAATATCTTTTCATTCTATGAGTCCGAGCCTTCCGATTCAGTATCTGAGACTGTTTTAGAAGACGACATTGAGGGACTCACAATGAACCAATACTTGGGCAGAACTAATGAAAACTGCCAAAGAACTTTTGACATAGCATCCGATCGAAGTTCGGATGGATACAATATTCCTAGCCTTCTCATCCAAGAGCTGCATAATAAACAATTCTCAGGTGACAATGATCAGGATGTGCAAAATCACGTAGAAGATATCTTGCACATTTGTAGTCTCTTTAATATTCCAGGTGTAACGCGGTATTCATTGGTACTAAAGGTATTTCCAATATCTCTAATTGGAACGGCTAAGAAATGGTTTCATAGACTACCTACGGAATCTAGGCAATCCTGGGATAAACTAAGGCGTACATTTGTGAGACAATTCTGTCCGCCATCTAGGATGGCTGAATTACTTCGCAGCATGTTGGGAATTCTACTAAGTAGAGATTCTACTGATGGTTNTGTAACAGACATAAAAGTCTAAATAGTCTAGTTAAGTCGGGTAGATAGTTAAGTCTGCCAGTACAAAGTTAAGTCTGGCCAGCATTAGTTAAGTCTGTTTTTGTTAGTTCAGTTAAGTCTGTTTTGCTGAACAAGTTAGATATCTTAGGAGATATTATAGGAAAGGATATGCACACAGTTAGATATCTTATGAGAAGATATGCATGCATCCTTTCACACGTTTGTAGAATTAGGGTTTCCTTATAGTATAAAAGGAACCCTACGGCATTGTGCTCAATGCCAAGTTTTCAAGAAATTAATAGAATACAAAGTTAGTAATTCTCTGTGTTGTTCTTACTGCTTGTGTTAACATTCTGTATTAACATCAAGTATATATTGTTTAGAGTTTCTCATATAGATAGTTTGGATTTATCCATGGTGTCTATTGTCTTACAAAGGCTGCTAAGATCCAAATCTTTGGACCTACAAGTGGTATCAGAGCCTCGCTGAGGGACTCTGAGTAAGAAGAAACACAGATCCACACACTATATCCACTCAAACACTCACCAAAATTCCAAAAAGATGTCTAAACCTGTTGATGAATTCTCTAGTCATAACAATGATTCTGAGGCTGAAGAATCAAACCATGAAGATGCTGTCTCTGAGAATGAGAAGCCAAAACACCAACAGCAGCTTGTGCCTTTGACAAATATCAAACTCCCAATTCTTAAGAAGGAAGAGTATGATATATGGGCTATGGAGATGGAACATTATCTGGCATACATAGATAACGATGTGTGGAAAGTCATACAGAATGGAAACTCAAAGAAAAGGATCTCTGTAGGCAAGGATGGTACTGTTAAAGTGCTTCCACCAGTTACTGCTGCAGAGATACATGCTGTAGAGAAAGAAAGGAAAACTAGGACCATTCTTCTGATGGCCATTCCAAAAGAACACCTAAGAAGTTTCCATGGGATGGATCATGCCAAAGAGATCTGGGAAGCTATTCGAATCAGATTTGGAGGGAATGCCAATTCCAAGTAGATGCAGAAGGCTATACTCAAACAGTAATTTGAGGCATTCACAGTGAGCAGTTCTGAAGGGCTTGAAAAAGGTTATGAAAGGTTCCAACACCTACTCTTACAACTAGAAGCTCATGGTTCTCATGTATCTACTGAAGATGCAAACCATAAGTTTCTTAGATCTATGCCTCAAGAATGGATCAATGTGACCATGAGCATGAGGCTAAAGGAAGGTGTTGATGATTGGTCAATTGATGATTTGTTTAACAATCTTAGGGTTTTTGAACAAGATGTCAAAGAAAGCTCAAAATCATCATCCAGTGCAGCCAATGTTGCCTTTGTTGGACAAGGCAAGACCAATACTAACAGAGTTAGTTCTGGCAGTATTAATCCTAGTAGTTATGCTTCTTCCTCCAACAACAAGGAAAGAGATAATCCTGCTGGTTTTGCTGTTGAAGTTCTCTACTCTCTTTTTGCAAAGAGATCTGAAGTAAGAGATCTCATATATGATGATCTTGATCAGATTGATGATGTTGATATTGAAGAAATGGATATCAACTGGTAACTGGCCATGATTGCACTCAGGATGAAAAGGTTCTTCAAGAAAACTGGAAGAAATATTAAATACTATGGAAATAAGCCAGTTGGTTACGATAAGTCAAAGCTTGTATGCTGGAAGTGCAATAACAATGGTCACTTTGCTAGAGAATGTACAGCAAAAGTGAATTCTGAAGAGAAGAAGAAGAGAATGTATCCAGAGGAGGTGCAAAAGAAGGAGACAAGCCAGGTTGGTCTGCTGACTATGGATGATGGCATTATCAATTGGGTGGAGCACACTGATGAGAAGGAACCTACCAACCATGCTCAAATGGCCATAAGATCTAACTCTGAGGTATCTCTATGTTCTAAACTGTGTATTGATTCATACAATAATGTTAAAGCTATGTGTGATGAACAAACAAATCAAATAGAAGAACAAGAGATAAGAATACTTGCTAATGAAAATGGTGTCAAAACTTTAGAAGCTCAGGTTGATAAACTTCAAACACAACTAGCCAATTTAAACCAAAAACTTACTTTTCAGGCTAATGAAATATAAGCTAAAGATGAAAAACTGAAAAAGTATAGGAGAATTGGTGAAAAAGCTCTTAAAGAAAAAGAAGAATTACAACAAATAGTAGACAAATGGAAAAATTTTTCTCAAAACTTGTCAAAGTTAATAAATAGTGGCATGAGCTCAACATGTAAAATTGGTCTAGGATATGAGATAAAATCAGACATGAGGTTCTAAGTTATGAAGAAGAGATGGATAGAAGCATGTTTACTGCTTCTGATGCTAACTTGGCTGATTCAATTGTATATAGTAGATTCTTAAAAACTGATAATTACAAAGGAGTTCCACCTCCTTTAAGTGGAGACTATACTCCTTTACCTGAAAAAGAATTTGATGAATCACTATATGTGTATGGTAAAAAAGGACCTCAAGTGCCTGAAACAAAGGTCTCAGATGATAAAACCAGTGAATACTCTACCTTTCAATCTAATGATGGTGAAGAGTCACGTGGAAACACCTCTGAGTCCTCTGAATCAGAAACTGAAAGTGTGTCAAGTGAAGTGTCAAAGTCTAAATCTGTTAAAAGTGATAAACCTGTTGTGTCTGAACCTGAGCAAAAACCTGTTGAACCTAGTTGTGAAATTCACTTAAAATCTCCTAGGCAACAAGTAAATAAACCAGAGACACCAAAAAGGGAAAAGAATGATAAATGGAATAGAGTGTTAGGAGGAGGTTATGTGTATACTTAGAAAAGATGTTTTGTGTGTAATAGTATTAGTCATTTAATAAAAGATTGTGACTTTCATGAAAGAAGAATGGCTAAAGAAAATGAGTTGAGAAAACAAAATATGGTTAATACTGGTAATAATGTGGTTAAACCTGCGTGGAACAATGTGAATAGAATTAATCATGCTAATCAGTTTGTTCCTAGACAAGTTCTACTCAATACTGGTAACACAAAGGTTAATTCTGCTCATCTAAGGGTTAATAGTGGTCACTCCAAAATTAACTTTGGTAGACCAAATGTTAATACAGGTAGACACCAGGTAAAACCTGTTGGGCAAAAGGTTAATCCTGACCATTCCAAGGTTAATACTGGCTATTACAGACCAAAACAACCAGTTAAACCACAGGTGAATCAAGCTAATCATAGAAATTAGTTTGCAAAATCTTCGTCATCTGTGAGAAAACCTATCTCACAGATGAACAAATTTTATCAAAGAAGAAGTTTCTCCAAATCAAAATCACCTATGAGAAGACCCTTTGAAAATAATACAGCAAAGACCTCAAATTCTTATGCTGTAAAAGGAAAAAGGAGGTCCCCTACTAGAAACTCAGACTATTGGCAATGGGACCCATTAAAAAATGAACTTACCTATAAATGCCAAAGCAGTGTCAGTGGATCATGTTCCTACAAAACTTACAAGTATGTAGATCCACAAACTGGACCCAAGCCTGCACAGGCCTGGGTCATCAAGAGAAACTAATATCTTATTCTTGTGGAGGATCATTAACTATAGGAACTAAACTATAAAGATTTATTTGATAGTGGATGTTCAGAGCACAAACTGGGTTTTAAGGAACCCATAGATAGCTTTGAAAGGAAGTTGTACATCAACTTATTTCCAGCAAGTAAACTACAGGAACTAAACTATAAAGATTTATTTGATAGTGGATGTTCAGAGCACAAACTGGGTTTTAAGGAACCCATAGACAGCTTTGAAAGGAAGTTGTACATCAACTTATTTCCAGCAAGGATTGAAGAATGGAGAATTAGCAGGGATAAAGGTCAAAAAGTCTGGAAGATAACTAGAGCTGATGGCACATCTGAATGCTACAAGAACATGAAAACCTTGGTGAAGTCTTGTGACAGGGAAGATCTTGATACTCTATGGAAACTGGTTCAACTAGACTTCAAGAATGGAGGAAGAGCTGATGTGAAGGCACAGGAACTATATGTGGAGCTTCATAGAATATTTGCACCAAGTTCTGTAGATGTGCACTAAAGCTTTCCAAGTCAAGATAAAACTCTCTTGTGGCAACTATACACTACAAGTGGAGTTCATCATATCTCAATCAAAGGAGGTGTTGATATCTTTATGCTCATTGATGTGGTGTATCCTCTAAGCACTGAAGTACTCTATGGAATGATGTCTTCAAAACTTCAGTGTGAAGAACAAACTGATGCCATTGATAACCTTCTTCTTAGCATAGGTGGTCAACTGCTAACTAAGATCTGTGATGAGCTTTATCATGATTCCAAAGCAAAGAAAAGGAAGAGAGATTAACTTTTGAGAAAGCCATCATTTCTTCTCAAGGTTATTGCATCATTTTAAGAGACTTGCATTGTGTTTGAGTAAAGTCACTAGGACATGTGTGGTTTATGTTTTGCAAACATTAAAGTTTCTTAGTTTTGGATTAAGTATTTTATACACATTTTCATGCTTAAAAAGTTTTTTTGTTTCTTAAAATTACATGAAACCTAGCTACATTTAAGGGGAGGTTAAATGTATAATTTGAAAATAAAAATCATTCTTGCTAACAATTTGAATTAATGTGCATAATAAAGGTGTTTAAGTTGGGTGCATATATATGTCTTCTTGTGGTTTTTGGACTAACTCTTGCAGGGAAGATATGGATTGCAGACATACAGAGGCTATGTTCAGATTTCTTTTGAGTCACTATTTATTATCAGTTAAGTCGGGTGATTAAGTCTGGTTGACCAAAATTAAGTCTGGCAGTGTACTTTTATGACCGTTACTACTGGTCATCGACCCAAATGATTTTCACTGTTTAAATAGTACCGTTACAGTTTTACAGTATTCTAGGAGTCTAAAAGGATAATATTTGATTTCACTACTTCTGATGCTGACTTGGCTGATTCAATTGTATATAGTAGATTCTTAAAAACTGATAATTACAAAGGAGTTCCACCTCCTTTAAGTGGAGACTATACTCCTTTACCTGAAAAAGAATTTGATGAATCACTATATGTGTATGGTAAAAAAAAGACCTCAAGTGCCTGAAACAAAGGTTTCAGATGATAAAACAAGTGAATACTCTACCTGTCAATCTAATGATGGTGAAGAGTCACGTGGAAACACCTCTGAGTCCTCTGAATCAGAACCTGAAAGTTTGTCAAGTGAAGTGTCAAAGTCTAAATTTGTTAAAAGTGATAAACCTGTTGTATCTGAACCTGAACAAAAACCTGTTGAACCTAGTTGTGAAATTCACTTAAAATCTCCTAGGCAACAAGTAAATAAACCAGAGACACCAAAAAGGGAAAAGAATGGTAAATGAAATAGAGTGTTAGGAGGAGGTTATGTGTATACTTAGAAAAGAAGTTTTGTGTGTAATAGTATTAGTCATTTAATAAAAGATTGTGACTTTCATGAAAGAAGAATGGCTAAAGAAAATGAGTTGAGAAAACAAAATAAGGTTAATACTGGTAATAATGTGGTTAAACCTATGTGGAATGATGGCGTGGGATTGCGACCACGCAACAGGTTTTACCTCTCAAGGGATCTTGAGAAGCTTGCAATCCCACCAGGCAGTGTACCTGGTCGGTGTAGTATAGTGTAGTGGTAAGTACGGGGGATTGGTCGTTCTCTCACAGGGAATAGTGTTCGTTAGGTTAGAAAAACTACTCTAAAAGGTCTAAGGGTGAAGGAAGATTATTTTTTGAATTTTTATATTTTATGGAAAGCAAGTAAAATCTCGGGTTTTGGAGGAGTGGGCGGAATTAGTTGCTAGTCAACTAACCCAAAAAACTACTATTTCAATTAAAAATAAAATAACTAAACTATTGTGGTTGTGAAAACTTATATGGAGACAAATGTGTTTACTTAAATTTCCTTACTCCCTAACTATCTTTTACCGGTTAATTGGTGTGTGTATTAATTGCGTGGATGACGGGTGTATTCCTTAACAATTCATGGGGTGGCGTACATATCTCCCCAATTCTATGAGCTCTTATCTCCTCCTACAACTATGCGTACACATAATCATAGGGATTGTAAACAGTGGATCATGCGTTAAATACTACCTTAATAACCTAGTACGCATTAGTTACATGTTTCTTAAGCCGTTCAAGCATGTTACCATATAGGAGTATTGCCAGTTTTCTTAAGCCTAACATTGATGAAACATTCATCCAAACAAGTAATAACACACCAATCAACCAATAATTAATAGTTAGGTTTCATTAGATCTGAGCAAACACAAGACAAATCTAGCCTAGCATTTTAATTGAAAGACAAGCATAAGATATAATTAACCAACACATAGACATATTGATTAATTTAAGTGAGGACTTATCTTTAATTGAACATGAAGGATTCAAGGGTGAAAAACCCTTGAAAATACAGTCAAATTCGTCTTTAGGGTTTTTCCGAAACTTGTACCAAAAGTTCCACACTAATGAATGAAAAATAGAAAAGTATATATAGATTTTACATTCTGACGGCGTCAGGTTATGGGCTCTGACGCCGTCAACTCACCGTCATTAGGGTTCTCGGTTGGCCTAGATTTACTTCTGACGCCGTCACTTGTAAATGTGCTCTGGGCCGTCACTCTTTATCATTACACCTGACGACCTACTTCTTCTAACACCTGACGCCGTCAGGTGTTAACATCTTGTTTTCTTCATAGGGTGTCTAGTGTAATCTGATTTTACTCCTTTGTCAATGTTGGCTGACGGCGTCACCTTGTGACTCTGACGCCGTCAGGTAGGTTTTCCAGCTTCTTTTGAGACTTTGTCGTTTTCTTCACTTTTATGCTCCAAAAACGTCCAAATTAGCATGTTTTCCAGAATTCTTCTCAAAAGTACCTAAAATGACAAAAGGAACAATTTAGGGCAATATTTGATCATATTTACTCGAATTAGGGCTTAAATGACCCCTTAAAACGGGTACACTTTTCGTCTCATCAAATAACCTTACACTTGATATTTGCTTGTCCTCAAGCAAATAAGCTTTTATTCCAATCAAAATATGAGTTAGGGGTCGTTTAACACAAATATAAAAGTATTACAGCAAATAGTCATTCGACCCTAATCATAATAAGCATGAAAATCATACACTAGCACCTCACAAATAGTGTTTGGATACTCTCATCTCTCAAGTGTCATAGAATTATATCTCATAAATGAAAACGGAAAATATCTCTCACTACCTATCATAGCAAATAGATTACCATAGGCTTAGGAGAGGATCAATTACTCTTCCACTAGGCGTAAGCACCTAAGATAAACTATCAAAGAGGGCTTTCAAAAGGGTTGTAACGTAACGTGTAGGGATATAATAAACACGGTTTGCTAAGCCAAGACTCGACTCAATCTTAAGCTAAAAACAAAATAACAAAAACTTAAAAGAAACATAAAAGAAACGGGATGGTAGTCCGTATGTTTTTTCTACTTTTCTTTTTCTAATTTTTTTGTATTTTTCTTGATTTTTCGATTTTTTTTTTCATACATTCTTACCCTACCATCCAAAATAATACATCATAGGGGCCTCGGTTCTCCCCTTACACTTGAACTTTTACATAACTTTACAATTACTATTCTAATGACTCGAATTAAGATAATTGAAAAACTTGGAGTACTTTTAAAATATTTAGCACATATGGGGGTAATAATGTTGTTCTTCCCCATTACTCCATTACACTAGTACTTTACCCATGAGTCCCAATCGTCCCAAAACAATATGTACAAGGATATGACTCGACTTAGCAACCATGTAATCGATTAGATAATTAACAAAGGGTTTAACACAAATGTTGTCACAATAATGCACTAAAGGTGAGTGCATACAAGGTAGGCTAAGGCGATTTGGGTGTACATTTAAGTGGGGTGTAACAAATTCTCACTTTGAGTAAGATGCTCAAAGGTCGAAACGAAAAGATAGGCTCGGAGGGGTGTACTAGGGGTATCGTGTACCAAAAATGGGTACAACGCAAAGGGTGTGGGAGAATTACTTGACCAATGTAGCCAATGTAATTATAACAAAAACACGGGTGTAAAAACAAAGGGTTAATCCTAATGCCTCTTATCATGTAGTAGATCTAACTACACGAATGTAGTCTCACTTGTGGATTTGAGATGGTCCTAACGCAAGTTCTAGAATCTAAGTGCTACCGGTACTCACATCATAGCATCAAAGATGGATGCTTTTCCTACCAATTCTAGGGGTGAACCTCACATATTTGGGGTGGAAAATTTTTTAGTGGTACGGTTTTGTGCTAGTCATATAATTTCCTATCCATGAGACGCTCATTAAGACGAAAGTCTCACTTCTAAATGTTGTAAAACATTTTAAATTGGCGCTAAAATTGCCCTAACAAATATTTCTCTCGGTTTTATTACAAATTTACTATCAAACAAACAAAAATCAATCGCAATTGTATTCTCTAAGGTGCCTTCATTTACCCCCCTTACACTTAAACCGAATATTGTCCCCAATGTTCAAATACAAGATGTAAAAGTAAATAAAATGAAAGAATGAAATCAAATACTCCCCTGATTCGTTTGATGTGGATAGTGAGGTAACATGGTTAGATCTTCTTCCAAGAAAGTTGAATGCTCAAAGCTTCCCTTCCAAAATATAAACCATCTTCTTGTCCAAAATAACCTGTTAACCTGAAAAAAGATAAAGGCCAACCTCGCATAAAATCGGCGGTATAATCTATAATAGAATATAATGCTTGTGGAATGAATATTTTTGCAGAATTCCTGGAGATTATAAGTTAGAGAATTAACAAAAACTTTTTACTTCCGGAAGAAAAACAAAACTTTCAAAAATTGCAGAAAATTATTGCCTGACGCCGTCAGGTTGTAATGCCTAACGCCGTCAGAAATGATCTGACAGAATTCTCATGTTAAGTTTCCGGAAAAATTCTGGAAAAACTAGAGCTTACTTCCTGGAATTCCTGAAAAAATTCATTATGACTCGATACAAGCATTTGACTCAAACAAATACTAATATGTATGTTAATTTACATTGTTATGATTCATGTTCATTCGTTTTTATAAACCGATTTAGATTTCCCTTACACTTAGCTTTTGCAAAATACCTTTATATGTAGTTAATACGAAGTTAAAAACAAAATAAAGCATTTTCACAAGTTAGTTTGAATCATGAATCAATAACAAGAAATATCATACATACGGAAACGAATAAAATCAAATCAACAAACAAACAAACACACAAAGCTTGGGTTGCCTCCCAAGAAGCGCTTTTCTTTATTAACGAGTCTTGTAGCTAGACTCAAAGTCACCCTTTCCGACATAGGTGAGTTCCGCATCGAGGACATCCTTAGGGTTGATTTTGGTTGGAAGTGTCCTATCGGTGCGTTTGGTGAAATATGACCTCTCAAACTTCCCTCCATCCGGATCATATAGAGTTATCTTTATGTGCCACGATCCATCCCCTTCCTTAGGTTGCTTATCCCAATTCCATTTATGTTTATTGCCCTCGCTTTTCCATTTATTCATGGATAGGTTGATCGGCAAAACTCCTAGGAAGTCGTTCATTTTTCTAACAACTAGGGGGTCTTCAAAGGGATCTAGCTCGGTGTCCCTAGCCAAAAGTTTTTCTACCGCTTGTGTTCGGTTTACAAATTCCTCTTCTAGGTAGAATGGGCGTTGGGGTCCTATAAAGTCTCCTTCTAACCATGGTCCGTATCTAGAGGTCTTTCTATCGGTTGATTCCTCAATGGTGTCATAGGCATGTTTCTTAACATCATAAACCGACCAAGTTTCTACTTCTCCTACCGCTATCTTGGATCCTTTGCAATCAATCATAGCACTAGCGGTGGCTAAAAATCCTCTTCCAATCAACAAGGGGCACGTAGGGTCGCTCACCATATCGAGGACGTGGAAATCGGCTAGAATTGTTAACTTCCCTATGTGAACTACCACGTCCTTTACTACTCCTACCGGGTAGGCTACACTTCCATCCGCTAAACCTATTATTATCTCGGTTTCTTCTAGATTTCCTAGTTTGAGGGTGGTGTAGAGAGGTAATGGAAGTAGGTTGAGGCTAGATCCAAGATCGGCTAATGTGTCATAAGCTTCCGAATTACCGATCTTTCACGGTAGGACAAATAAGCCCGGATCTTCTAACTTCTTAGGTAGTTTGTTTCAAATGAAAGCTGTCCCTTTTTCACCTAATTTGAGCTTCTTCTCATATTTTTCTATGAGGGCGTTATAGTGGGGGGCTCGTTCTAACACATCAATAACCGGACGTTCAAGGTGGAGTTCCTTGAATTCTTCGTCAAGGTCTTGAGTGGGAGGTGTTTCAACTATGTTGTTGGCCGATTTGGTATCGGATACCTTATTCTCATGGTCTTTTTGAGGGATGTGGGTTTGTTTGAAACACGTGCTCACGGTGTTGGCCGAATAGTATTGTGGGCAAGAACTAGGAGACGATACCGAAGAAATGGAGTTAACGTTTAGTTTCGGGTTCTTGACCGTGTCGCTCGGGAGGGCGCCCGTCTCTCGGTCATTGAAAATCTTCAACAAGGAATCGATTTTATCGATCATCTTGCTTTACCTTTGTTTGAACTCGGATACAAACTTGGATATACGAGCTTCTTGAGATGCCATAAAATTAGACATCAATCCTTCAAAGTTATTGGTACTACCATAGTTGTNACCGAAGAAATGGAGTTAACGTTTAGTTTCGGGTTCTTGACCGTGTCGCTCGGGAGGGCGCCCGTCTCTCGGTCATTGAAAATCTTCAACAAGGAATCGATTTTATCGATCATCTTGCTTTACCTTTGTTTGAACTCGGATACAAACTTGGATATACGAGCTTCTTGAGATGCCATAAAATTAGACATCAATCCTTCAAAGTTATTGGTACTACCATAGTTGTTGGAAGGATTATTGTTGACGGTATGGTTCGATGAAGGACCGTTGGGTTGAAAACGATTAGGTGGGTTGGAAGAATTGTTTTGGGACACGTTTTGGTTTGACTTCCACCTAAGGTTTAGGTGATTTTTCCATGAGGCGTTGTATGAATCACCGTAAGGATTTGGCTCTGGTTTGAAAGTGTACCACTTCTCTCCCGCTCCGTCGGTACGCGAGGATGCGTAGTCCGCAAAAGCTTGTTCGGGGAGTTCCATGCAATCACGAGTGTCGTGGGGTGGGGACCACTACATAATTCGCACGAAGAAGTGATTTAATTCACTTGGCTTGAAGGTTTAGGAGCCTCGTAGGATTTCATAAGAAACTTGACTTGGTCTTCAAGTTCTATGATCCTACGGTCGGAAGTGCGTGAATTATTCGAAGGCAAAGATATTGCCTTGACCATCTTATTCAAATCACGGGGATCATTCCAACTTTCTTTGTCATATAGAGCAAGATCTTCTAGGAGATCCCATGATTGTTCCGCACTTAGATCACGTAGCTTGCCACCGGCCGCTTGGTCAATGGTTTGCCTCGTGGGGATATTGATATGGTCATAGAAGATTTGGACTTGGAGCCAAAGGTCTATGCCATGGTGAGGGACTCGTCAGGTGTAGAAGAATTGTAGCCGTCAGGTAGTAATTGCTAAAGATGACGGCACAGAGCACATTACAAGTGACGGCATTAGAAGTAAAATCTAGGCCATCCGAGAACCCTAATGACGGCGAGCTGACGCGTCAGAAACCCTAGCCTACGCCGTCAGAAGTAAAATCTTAGTATTATACTTTCTATTTTCAATCATTAGTGTGGAACTTTTTGTCAAGTTTGAAAAACTCTAAAAGACGAATTTGGCTTTATTTCAAGGGTTTTCACCCTTGAATCGGTTATGTCAATTAAAGATAAGCCACTTAAATTAACAATATGTCTAGTGGTTGGTAATTATATTATGCTTGTTTTCATTAACTATGCTAGGCTAGGTTTTTCTTTTTGTTTGCCCTTAGACTTAATGAAACCTAACATCTAATATTGGTTGATGGGTTATTACTGTGGAGAATGTTTCATTCAATTGTTTAGTGAAAAAACTAGCGATATACTCCTATTTTTAGGTAACATGCTTGGAACGTCTGTAAGAAAAATGTACTTAAATGCATACTTAGTATTTAGGTAGTTATGAAGGCCCATTGAGCCAGCTTTTACAATCCCTGAGCGGGTTAGTTTTATGTCGTTGTAAATATTAAGTCAGTTGGAGGTCTTTGTTATTCAGCATGCCATTATGACTTATGGAGTTGATTGACACCATTAGTCTATTTCTTGTTCTTTGTTGTTGTCAGTTTGCTTTGAATTGCGATTTTTAAAGGGCATGCCTACACCCTCAGTGATTCCCCAACCTGCCACATTACTGTTTCTTGTAGGTTAGTCGCCTACTACAGCTACCTTTAACAATGGCTCATACGTCTTTAGTCTCCCCGTATAAAGATTTTTCGAGTAGGAGTACATATTAGTATCTATATTAGATCTCACACGTTTTCTGTTGTCTGCACTCAGTTTATTAGATTCTATCCGTTAAATATTTTAAAGTTACTGTAGATTCTTTTTCACGATGACTATATAGTGAACTCTATTCTGGTTGGACCTTTTCGGTGTTTTTCTATTTGTCTATTTTATCGGATCTTTTTGGTGAGCAGAACCTTATCATCCGTTGCTTTCGATCCGTGATGCATACACCTGTGATTGAGCCATTTGGCTTGGTTCATAGAAAAGTGTCATAAAGTTGTAGGTATAAGTATAATGTTACTTCTCTTTGCCTAAAACCATTTTATGCATTTAGGAATATATCCTTTATCTTATCCAGGTTACGAACAGAAAACTGTATTGCCGAGTTCGAAGATAATATCCCCCACCCCGGAGTCAACCTAGACCCCCTACAATAGTGTGAAAGACTCCTTACCGCTAATTCCTACTCCGACCCAACCACCAACTGCCTGGATGGCCGGCTTACCATTAACTCTACAGAAGTCCGATTGAC
>LBNU01006036.1:49619-63090 GCA_014162995.1 Artemisia annua | reverse complement strand
ACTGTTAGGTGCGGGTCCTAATCTGGTTTGATTAGAAGCCATTGGATTAAGCGCGGGTTCTAGAGTGAGTCTCTCAGAAGCCATCTGTGAAATCTCATCAAACTTGACATTCATCGTCTCCATTATTCTTCTCAATCTCCTATTATACACCTTGTATGCCCTCGAAGTTTCTGAGTAACCAATGAAGATTCCAATATCACCATTAGCTTTCAATTTACCAAGATCTTCTCTGTTGTTCGTCGGATAGCACAAAGCGCCAAACACGTGAAGATAAGAGATATCTGGTTTTCGACCATTCACAAGCTCATAAGGTGTTTTGTTGAATCTCGGATGAATTAGGGATCGGTTTTGAGTGAAACAAGCAGTGGCGACAGCATCAGCCCATAAGAATAGTGGTGCACTAGAATAAATTAGCATTGTGCGAGCAGCTTCCACAAGAGTTCTATTTCTTCTTTCAACTACCCCATTCTGCTGTGGAGTTCTAACAGCTGACGTTTGGTGTGTAATACCAACATCTTTAAAATATGTTCTTAACTCCTGATTAGTGAATTCTGTGCCATTGTTTGTTCTTACGATCCTTACTGGAGCTTGAAGTAGAACTTGAATTCGCTTCAGAAAGGTGATGATGTGACCAGGTGCTTCATCATTCAATCTAAAAAACTTTACCCATGTATATCTTGAGTAATCATCAACAATAACAAGAATATACTTCTTCCCATTGATACTTTCAACTCTCATTGGGCCACACAAGTCCATGTGTAACAGATGCAACCTTGCTTCCGAACTAGGTACGGTTTTGGGTTTATAAGTAGCTCTTTTGCTTTTTCCCNATAATTAAATCACATATCTAAATAATCTTAACGACTATTAATCACAAGCCTTTCACGCCCACACTTAGCTCCCAAACCCGAATCACTAAGCAAACACGATTAAAACTACTCAAGACTCATTTTAAATGAAATAAAGCGACAAAGGAAATAAAATGTGAACTTAGAAAATAAAATGTTTTTGGTATTTTAGATTTAATTAACGAAAATAAAAGTTTACTAAGCAAAGAAAGAAATATAAAAGACTTGAAAACATTAAACGCTAATAAAGTTTTAATCTAAAAATTCAAAGACAATGAAATTAAATAAGAAAACGATGCTTAAAAGATTTTTAGAAAATTCGACAGAGTTTCGTTTAGATTTTTAAAGAAATAAAACCTCACTCGATAAGACGATGAGGTGAAAGTTTGCCTAACTCGGCATGTAAAAGAAAGAAAACTCAAATGATACTCGCTGAAATAATGAACCTTACTCGCAAAAAAAAAAGTGATACTCGCTAGAACAACCTGATACTCGCAAAACATGTACCCTTACTCGCTAAACTTGAACCAAACTCGCTAGAACTTACAAACCATACTCGCCAACTAAATGATACTCGCTAAGAGAAGTTCATACTCACGAAAAAAAGTAAGACCATACTCGCAAAACATGGAACCATACTCGCAAAAACATAAGGGAAATTCCATACTCGCAAAACCCTAGACCATACTCGCAAAAACTTAATCCTAAACTCGCTAAATCAATGTAAAAATGACCATACTCGCTAAACCCTAAAAACCATACTTGCAAAAATCTAAAAATGACGCTGGGAACTTTTAGACGCAAGAAAAACCAACTCTAAACTAATAAGAACTTGTAAAAGCTATGTAGACACGATCTATAGAAAGAAAATACGCTAAGGTTTAATCTAACGACACAAAACTAATTAAACTACACCATATTTTTTATCTTTTTCGAAATAAAAACATGCAAAGGTGACAAGAATTATAAAAGCTTTTGTAGATGATTGAGATATATGTAAATAACGACTAGTAATAACGACAATAAGCTCAAAAACAAGTAAAGATTGAAAAGAAAGATGGTGCGTGTAAATAAGCTAGAGAGAAAAATTAAGACATTAAAATAAAAACTTGTATATAAAAAAATTAAAACATTACAATAAAAACTAAATACCTCTAAGACCTACTAGCTTCAAAATGAAGCAACCCATGGGGTATTTATCATGCTAGGGGGATTTCAAGTTTGCCATCGAGTACATTTTACCCCCTAGACTTTTACATCTCAAGAAAACACTCATAAACTACATTACCAAACTAATAAACGTCTTAACTTCTAAATGTAACGTCTTATAACTTTGAGGCTTCGTGTTGACGTGTATTTCAAAGGTCTTCAAAGATGTAAAAGTGAACACTTGCTCGAACTTGGAAAGCTTTTTCCTATAAATCTCTTTCAACTTCGATTAAACGTTTCCTTCATCTTCTTGGGCTTTTAAGAAATAACTTTGTCGTCTTGGGCTTTTCTTAAGTAGATATCATCGTTGACTCAGCTTCTTGACACTTTTCCACATCTCGTGCTCGTTTTGAGGCTTTTTGGTTGATTTTGATGTTGTTTTTGCTATATCCTTTCCTGCACAGTCACAAACTCAAAACACGATATCTTTGGCGTTTAACGTTAGTTTTTGGTCTTTAAGAGTCTGAAAATAGTGAATAAAAGGTATGTGAATAAGCACATACCAAAATCCCCCAGACTAAGGTATTGCGTGTCCTCACGCAATGTAATCACGTAACGCCTTAGAGATAAATAATTTCACACCTCTTTTTACTAGTTTTGAAAAGTAGCAAAACGTTCAAAAGAGATACGAAATCATTTATTCCCTAAAACGCCCCGGTTTTCCATTTTATTCCATATGCTACTTTATTCTACTCACTTTAGCTTATGACGTTGTGCTTGACTTTCATTATCTTTCAATAATGATTAAGGGTCATAGAGTAAGAACACGATTCATAGAAAAGTGACCGATTGGATAAAATTCATCGTCCCTGATTTTTCACAAGCCCCCAAACTAAGCGTAAAAACGGATCATTGTTTAATTACAAGTTAGATGCCAACGCTACCCATGGAAGTTACTCGTGTACCTCTTGCTCCCATTTTCCTATTTTTTTATCTCATTATTTTATTTTTGTGAGAGAAATGAATTTCTTCATAAGCATCTCGTTTCATAATTTTTAGTCCGATAAAGATACCAAATCAAGAAGCTAAGTAGTTATCGATCTTCTCTTAAGAAGGTCTGCTCGAGAAATTTGGTCCACATCAAGGATATTGGATACATACAAAGACTTTGGAATACAACAAAATAGACATAAGTTGGAGAGTACCTTCACGTGCACCTCATGCGCCCGATCTAGGATCATTCGCATGCACCTCACGTGCTACCAACTTTAGTCTTAACACTTAAACTCATAATCCATAAATCTTCAACATACATCCTTATTTTTTTTTATTTGTTTTTTTATTTTTATTTTTTTTTTTTACTTTTTTCTTGCCTTAGTAACTCTTCAACTCCGAACCTTCACGGTTTCAATCCAAGACCTACCGCCAACTGCTAGGGTTAGAATGTAGGATCCAAGGTCCGATCTCAATCCGAAGTCTTAAAGCACTTTAGCTCTTATGAATATCGGGCTTTAGGGTAGCTCCGAAACCACATGCGTACTACGCAATACAACGAAATNATTTTTTTTTATTTGTTTTTTTATTTTTATTTTTTTTTTTTACTTTTTTCTTGCCTTAGTAACTCTTCAACTCCGAACCTTCACGGTTTCAATCCAAGACCTACCGCCAACTGCTAGGGTTAGAATGTAGGATCCAAGGTCCGATCTCAATCCGAAGTCTTAAAGCACTTTAGCTCTTATGAATATCGGGCTTTAGGGTAGCTCCGAAACCACATGCGTACTACGCAATACAACGAAATACAATACAATACAACTCAACTGGCGTGTATCCTTGACGTGTACCCAATTTTTCAAGCAAAGATTCTCTTAAGAAGATAAAGAACTACTCATCGGCTAAACCTAATATCTTTAATTATTTAGCACAGATATGGGGTGAAGCAATTTTGTGGGAACAAAAAGTCATGAGTACCTTCGATGAGCTTTAAAGAGATCCAACTACTCTATGCTAAGCATCTAACTTCTAAGGAAACTCTATCAGTTCACGTTCTCCGCAAATTTAAAATCTCAAGTAATGAGATCCGCGGATACTTAGCTGATAATCAAGCCATGCATATATAAAGTCAAGTACGGGAGCCGACAAAAGAGTAGCTCCTTGTGTACAAAACTAGCAAAAGCTTTTGTGATCATCAATGGTTAAGGGAACAAGCTAGGGCTCAACACGCCCGGATCAAATCAAAATTTTTATTCTCACTCTTACCTAGTAGGAAAGTCAAACGCGGTGTCAAAACTTTTATTTTATTTTTGTACAACTTTTTCAATTTTTTTCATTTTTTTTGTTTGAAATTTTTCAAAAATTTTCAATTTTTTTTTGGTTTTTGAGGAAAAACGGGGTTGCGTAANTCAAAATTTTTATTCTCACTCTTACCTAGTAGGAAAGTCAAACGCGGTGTCAAAACTTTTATTTTATTTTTGTACAACTTTTTCAATTTTTTTCATTTTTTTTGTTTGAAATTTTTCAAAAATTTTCAATTTTTTTTTGGTTTTTGAGGAAAAACGGGGTTGCGTAAGTAAACGGCAATGGTGAAAGTGCTAGGTCAATCAAATCGAAGATTCACCCCCCCAGACTAAAGATAAACATTGTCCTCAATGTTTAAAAAGGTAAGGGTAATCCTAACAATAAATATAAGGCCGTTTATTAACTATGCCAAAGATACCGTTAGTCGATAAGATTTTGGATATATTGATTTCCAAGCAAGCATCAATACATGGGACTCGAGTGGAGATGAGACGAACCACGAGCACGAGAGTCGTCATGAATTGGGGAAATCCTGCACAAACACAAACAACCAAGCAAACACAAGATTGGAAGAGGTCGCCCTCCTCGCGTTACTTATTAGATAATAAAATAAAAAGGATAAGCATGGGGTGCCTCCCACGAAGCGCTTGTTTAGTAACGAGTCGTATAGCTTAGACTCGCCCCGAATTTACTTGTCCTTGGGGAAGCAAATGAAACGAACACCCGGGAAGAGAAACGGAGATGCCGGGGTCAAAAACAATATCCTCACTCCCGGGGGAATGACGGATGGGAGAAACAGCAGCATAGGTAAGATAAGGAAGAAAGATCATAACAACGATTTCGAGGTCAAATTCAAAGAGATCCTCAGGGGTAAGCACAACTTTCTCCTTAATCTTATAATCATCCTTCTTCAAATTTTCATCAACAAATTCTTCAATAGAAACGTAAGAAGCAAGGATGTCGGGCTGGAGCCCATAAGAGTCCTTACAAGTTAATATACCGGGTTTAAAAATTTTATCTTCTGAAAGGAACGATAACGAAGTATCAACCACGGTAAAAGATGATGAATCCTTAGTCGATGACAACTTAGTAGGCTCAGAAACTTCTTCAATTCTTGATGGAGTCGGATCGACTGGAGTTAAAAACTCATCGTGAAGAGAATCAACCATATGATGAACATTTGTAACCTCGGGTTCCGTAACAGACTCGTCACTACCCTTTTTAATCTGAATATCGAAGAGCGGATTATCTGAAATCATATTAAAGTCTGGCTCGAAATCAAATAGAGGGTTGGTGAAAGTTGTTTTGAAAGTTTCAAGAACAAGGTTATCTGATTCATTTGAGGTTTCATCAATTTCTGAAAGAACATCGATTTCTTCTCTATCATACGGTGTGAAAGAGGGATTAGAAGAATCGGGAATATTTGGTTCAGAAAATGAGGTGGGATTGCCACACGGGGAAATTTCTTCTTCAACGTACTCGATTTCTCCACAAGACAAGGAAGTATAACCTTCGTCAGACTCAGAACATATCTCATCATGATTATGAATGGACTCATCAGTAACTTCATCGTTCTTCGGAGGGAGGGGAGATGACGGTTCTTCATGTAATAAACTTTCAAGAAAACGAATATCTCCCTCCGGGTCAAAGTTAGTATCATCAACCATCGTCGAATCGGAATGATTTTTAGCAAGACAAGCCTCGATCTCATCTGAAAAGACATCACTCCTCTCAACAGGCGGGGGAGAAGGAGCGATAGAATTGGAAATGAGAGGATCAGATGATGGAGTTTCGGTTGAAATAGAATTATCATTAACAAGAGAAGTATCGAACTCTTCCACAACAGAATCACTTCCCTCAATTGTAGTGGGAGAAGGATGGGAAGAGTCGGGGATAGTAGATTCAGGAGATATAATGCCACGTTTACAAAGTAAAGCTCGTATACTCTGTGCATTCTCCTCTGCTAACAATTCTTCCATGCTTTTGCTGCCATCATCCTTGACGGTTGTGTTGAAAAATGATGAAGTACTGTAAAACTTCCCAATTTGAATGGACGCCTCGTCATCATCATCATTGTAAATGAAGGGTTTACGATATTGAGAGCTTTCCTTAGATGCTCGTTCTTCGGCTAAAAGTTCTCCATACGTTTTCTGATCTTGGGCAATTTTATTCTTCAATTTCTCACATGCGATCATCATATCTTGAAGTTTTTGGTAAACATCTGGAGAAAATTGATAAGGTTGGTTTTGAATCACTTGATATTGTGGAGGTTGATCTTGGTGAGGATAATCATAATTGTTACAAGAAGACGGGTTCCTAGTTTGACAATCGGTGCTAAAGTGCGGACCTCCACAATACTCACACCCGTATGATTGTTGTGACGGATTCGGTGGATGTTGAAATGAATCATGATTGAAATACGGATCTTGCTCATAAGTGTTTTGAGGAGGAAAGTAAGAATCGTTTTGATGATAATTGGAAAAGTTCGAATTGCAATTTTGAGAATATGAATTTTCATCTGCGACAGCACAAAACAAACAATTTCCATTAATAAGACTTCTACCACACCTCATGCAAGTACACCATTGACAACAATTTGAAGTCGGATCCAAATGATTTCCACATCCATCACAAAACCAAGATAAGTCGAGCTGAGGTGGGTGATTGGGAGAATTTGAAGGATAGTCGAATGAATTCGGGTTTTGATCATAAGAGAATGAATTACTTGAACCACAAAACAAACAACTTCCGTTTTGAATATCGTTACCACACCTTACACACGTACAATATCGACACGGTGAACCATAAAGTGGTTCACCACAACCAACACAAAGAATCAAAGATTCCATAGAATTAAACAAAAGAGGGGGAAAGAGATAGAATTACACGATGAGAGGATAAGAAGATTATTTTTGGGTTTTTATGTTGTAAAATGTAAAACAAAAGTGAAAGCTAATTTTGAAAAAAGAAAATCTTTTTGGATTTTTTAAATTTTAGGAAAAAGGGAAATCAAAAGAAAAACAATTTAGAAGAGAAAATACTTTTGTGTTTTTATATTTTGAAAATATTTACAAAAGCATTAACTTCTTGAAAGAAGGGTCTTGAGAACACATTACTCAAACGATCGAACGACTAAATCTTATCAACCGCTCCCCGGCAGCGGCGCCAAAAATTGATCGTGGCAGAATTAAGCGGTTAATCTTAAACACGAGTCGTAGTCCCAACGAGGGTTGAACTGATCTCGTCACTCAAAATCGTGAGTTATGTGAAGTGAATGAGTTTGAAAGATTGTTTGGTTTTGATTATACTACAACGACAATTAAAATTCGGTTAAAGTAAAGAAAAACAATAGAGTGACGCAAAGAAAATAAACAATTAAAGTTGCATGAAATAAAGTGACTTAAAGAAAGCGATAATTAAAATGCGAAAAGTACTTAAGAACGGTAAATGACTTTAAAGACAATATGTTTGCAAAGCGACGTGAGTAAGTTTGTTAAATGTGAGCTGATAGTTTGTGACGAATTATTTTCCTTTATCGAGATTAGTTGTCAATTAATCTTTAGAAGAGATGATAATTCTAGACGAGTGATTTAATTATTCTCCGGTTTTTGTTCTTCAAATAATTAAATCACATATCTAAATAATCTTAACGACTATTAATCACAAGCCTTTCACGCCCACACTTAGCTCCCAAACCCGAATCACTAAGCAAACACGATTAAAACTACTCAAGACTCATTTTAAATGAAATAAAGCGACAAAGGAAATAAAATGTGAACTTAGAAAATAAAATGTTTTTGGTATTTTAGATTTAATTAACGAAAATAAAAGTTTACTAAGCAAAGAAAGAAATATAAAAGACTTGAAAACATTAAACGCTAATAAAGTTTTAATCTAAAAATTGCAAAGACAATGAAATTAAATAAGAAAACGATGCTTAAAAGATTTTTAGAAAATTCGACAGAGTTTCGTTTAGATTTTTAAAGAAATAAGACCTCACTCGATAAGACGATGAGGTGAAAGTTTGCCTAACTCGGCATGTAAAAGAAAGAAAACTCAAATGATACTCGCTGAAATACTGAACCTTACTCGCAAAAAATAAAAGTGATACTCGCTAGAACAACCTGATACTCGCAAAACATGTACCCTTACTCGCTAAACTTGAACCAAACTCGCTAGAACTTACAAACCATACTCGCTAACTAAATGATACTCGCTAAGAGAAGTTCATACTCGCGAAAAAAAGTAAGACCATACTTGCAAAATTGGAACCATACTCGCAAAAACATAAGGGAAATCCCATACTCGCAAAACCCTAGACCATACTCGCAAAAACTTAATCCTAAACTCGCTAAATCAATGTGAAAATGACCATACTCGCTAAACCCTAAAAACCATACTCGCAAAAATCTAAAAATGACGCTGGGAACTTTTAGACGCAAGAAAAACGAACTCTAAACTAATAAGAACTTGTAAAAGCTATGTAGACACGATCTATAGAAAGAAAATACGCTAAGGTTTAATCTAACGACACAAAACTAATTAAACTACACCATATTTTTTTTTTTATCTTTTTCGAAATGAAAACATGCAAAGCTGACAAGAATTATAAAAGCTTTTGTAGATGATTGAGATAGATGTAAATAACGACTAGTAATAACGACAATAAGCTCAAAAACAAGTAAAGATTGAAAAGAAAGATGGTGCGTGTAAATAAGCTAGAGAGAAAAATTAAGACATTAAAATAAAAACTTGTATATAAAAAAATTAAAACATTACAATAAAAACTAAATACCTCTAAGACCTACTAGCTTCAAAATGAAGCAACCCATGGGGTATTTATCATGCTAGGGGGATTTCAAGTTTGCCATCGAGTACATTTTACCCCCTAGACTTTTACATCTCAAGAAAATACTCATAAACTACATTACCAAACTAATAAACGTCTTAATTTCTAAATGTAACATCTTATAACTTTGAGGCTTTGTGTTGACATGTATTTCAAAGGTCTTCAAAGATGTAAAAGTGAACACTTGCTCGAACTTGGAAAGCTTTTTCCTATAAATCTCTTTCAACTTCGATTAAACGTTTCCTTCATCTTCTTGGGCTTTTAAGAAATAACTTTGTCGTCTTGGGCTTTTCTTAAGTAGATATCATCGTTGACTCGGCTTCTTGACACTTTTCCACATCTCGTGCTCGTTTTGAGGCTTTTTGGTTGATTTTGATGTTGTTTTTGCAATATCCTTTCCTGCACAGTCACAAACTCAAAAACACGATATCTTTGGCGTTTAACGTTAGTTTTTAGTCTTTAAGAGTCTGAAAATAGTGAATAAAAGGTATGTGAATAAGCACATACCAATACCCTACTGATGGTACTTTTACGTTTTGGAGAAGTCAATTTACTCCAAATTGGAGGTTCTTAATTCATCATTTGCTTCAATGTTTAAGTTCTAAGAGTGGTGGATGGGATCAATTTGGTAACAATCTTGCTTCTGCATTAATTTGTCTCTCCACAAATAAAACTTATGATTTTTCAAAAATGATTTTTGAAGCAATGGTAACAAATTCTAAAAGCACCACAAAGTTTTTGATGTATCCAAGATTCTTGCAAATGGTGCTAGATGTGGAAACAATTAATAAACTTCAGTATATGGCCATCCCATTTAAATAGAAGGTTTTTGCAAATATGAAAAGGAGTTTTAAAGGGAAATTCAAACCCTTACTCCCTGCTATGTTGCCTGGTGGAACTGACAATGCAGGTACCTCTTCATCATCTGCAAGTGATAACTCATCCCAACCAATGGATAACCCTGATGTCTCTATCCCTAAACCTGGTTCATCTAGCTCTCCTGGCACCTTGAAAACATCCTCTACACCACCACAACTATATCCACAAACTCACACCCACACAACAACTCATGAGGAGGAACAATCCTCAACAAGCAAGGCAACTCTCACACAACTTGCAATAAAATAGAGGAGCTTGAAACTGAGTTAAAGGAGACTAAGTAAACCATGGGTGCTACTACTGAACAATTGGTCAAGAAGGTACAAAAGCTGGAAGGTGCAATGAAAGCTTCTGGTATGGTGTTCAGTGATACTTAGGATGCTACTATTGAAAACTCTTTCAAACAGAGGAGGAATTTGGATGATCAAGATCTCCAGACTCCTATAAAAGACAAACTTCCTCAAAATTCAGAAGTTAGTCCTAAAGGAATGGAAGCAGCTGATATTTTAATCAACACTCTTAGTCAAAGTCAGCAAAAGAAATTGTTGAAAAAGAAAGTGGGAACAGAAGAGTTTGAGATAACTAAGCCTGTTGATGATCTGGTTAAGTTTGCTACAGAGGTTAAGTCTGCTGAGGATAAGTCTGGTACAGAAGCTGAAATTAAGTCTGCTGAAAAGGTTAAACCTGCTACAAAGATTAAGTCTGTTAGTGAAGCTGGGGTTACCACAAGAAGAGGAGGTAAAGGAAAGCAAATCATGGTGGAAGAAGCTCCTCAGCCCAAGAAAATTAAGAGACAAGAAAGAGAAGAAGCAGCAAGTCTAGCTGAGATTGCAAGAATTCAAGTAGAGGATCAAGCTGAGAAAGCTAGACTAGAAGCATTACAAGCCAAAGATGCTGAATTGGCTAGAAAATTAGTAGAGGATCTTAATACTACTTAGCAGCACAAGACTAAAAATATGGCTGAGGAGCCATATCAGCCAACTTAGGATGAGATCAAGCAAATGATTGCCACAAATCCTGAAATAAGAAGAAAGGCTATTGAACTTTTTGCAGACCAAAGCCTCAGTGAGGATCAGCAGACAGCACAACTTGTGGATTTTATCAATATGAAGAATAATCAAGCCTTGGATGTCATGATCAGTTCACTAAGAAGTTCTAAAAAGAAGAGGAAGAATCTCTCATAAAGTGAAGTGCTGTATGGAATGAAGAAATATTTGTGCAATCAGTGCAACTGGAAGATGTCTCAATTCCAAGGCATGTCTCCAGGACAAATAGAGCTAGCCTATTACATGGGATACAGAAGGACTATACACTTTCTCCCTATGAACTTAGAAAAAGAGGCACAGTATTATGGACTTAAAAGGCAAGGTACAACACTTCAAAAGGAGGAGCTCAAGAAAAGAAAAACTGAGGAATCTTCTAAGGCTGCTACATCTGAAACAGTTATTGATGTTGAGAACATTGCTGAATCTACAAAGGATCTCCCTGTGATAAAGGAGGACTGTTAGGTCACCGTATTGTAAACACAAGTATAGAAATAAGATGAGAAATAGAGTTTGGTTGATTAGATCAATATGAAAGGTAAAAGTGCAAGAGTTTTCTTAAGATAATGAAATAACCAACAAAATGAAATGTTTACATGAGGTCCTATTTATAGGTGAGGATTAGGGCAACACTCCCTTCCTCCCTATCTAGTCTATGTTGTGGGCTTTGAGGCCCATTGGACGTCTCATGGACTTAACACATAAACATAAATAACTTAAGTAAACTAGCAACCTATTACATGTTCTAAAATAACCGAGTCTTGATAAATTTTGATAAACTTAGATCCTAACAATCTCCCCCTAAGGATCGGTTATGAAGGAGTGATATTCGTCACGGTCATTTGAGGTTGCTTGACGTCATTGTCTTTATCTTTAATTATAGACTTTCATGGCTTTGGACATCTCAAAAAAATGATTAGTAGAAATGATTCATCGTTCTTTGTTCTTATCTTTGATGATGTGATAGTGATCAGTTCGTGTCGTAATCTGTCATTTGTCACTCTCTTAGACTCCAGTGGACCTGCATCTTTCCGACATGCTCATACATCTTTGACGTTTGAAACTTTCATTCGTGTGTAGCTCTCTTTTCATTGATGAAGATTCTTAGTGTTGACGTAGAATCCTTCTTTGAACGTTGCTTTGCTTTAGATCGTTGTCTTATCACTTTATAGATTCTTTTGGCATGGAATCTATCTTTGACTTAAATGTTGCTTCGATCTTTCATGAGAGCTTTCATATTTGTTGAGATGCAAGTATGAGCATGTAGAAGCTGGTGTTCAGGATGGTGGTTGTACCTGCATTGAAACAGTTAGCAATAATACATCCGGTACTTACAGGTTCGGAATTAGAATTTGTCAACAGCATAGTGTGAAGACTCCTTAATCCTTACCAAGGCCGTTCCTAATCGGATACCCCCTAGAGGACTTACATAGACATACATTCGTACACCCACGATTAGGTGAGTCGCTGGAGATCACCCCACGACTATAGACCATTTGAAACCATCGAACACACTAAGCGTAATCCACAAGGAATCACCGAAGTGACCTGCTGTCAGGACTGTTTAATGTTGACCAGGCAGGATTTTCATTCAATCATTCGAGANTAGTGTGAAGACTCCTTAATCCTTACCAAGGCCGTTCCTAATCGGATACCCCCTAGAGGACTTACATAGACATACATTCGTACACCCACGATTAGGTGAGTCGCTGGAGATCACCCCACGACTATAGACCATTTGAAACCATCGAACACACTAAGCGTAATCCACAAGGAATCACCGAAGTGACCTGCTGTCAGGACTGTTTAATGTTGACCAGGCAGGATTTTCATTCAATCATTCGAGAAATACATAAGTAAATCCCTCATAAACGTTCAAGGCAGATTGCTAAGATCTGCAAAGGACTCGATAATTTACACTTAGTATCCATTGATGCAAGACACTTAGTGTAGAAGTATTATGTGTTCCTAAGAGATCTTTTATGTTATCTCGTGGCTCTAGACTCGATAAGTGCACATTTGGTTTCCTATGCGGAGGCATGGAGCAGAGGACCTCCTGTTTCAATATCAACCATCTCTAATAAACGATCGATAGATTACAATGGTTCCCCGTGAGAATGAAACAAACATCTTTTGAGAGATGCTTGAGTGGCTAAGAAGGTTTAGGTGCATTGCGTCACTGGGTCTATGACGTCTTTATCTTCAATACCGGTTTCGCCTTAGCAACGACCAGTAGCATATGAATTGAACCCGGTGTCTGACCTAAGGTTGATAAAATGGAGGGCTATTTCTTTTCACCCTTTTCATTCATTTTCTTTTTAATTCTTTAACCCCTTCTTTCTCCTTTCATTCTCTTCTCCTTTTTTTATATCATACCTAAGGACTTCTAATTTCTAACTATTGGTGAT
>LBNU01006036.1:16824-31866 GCA_014162995.1 Artemisia annua | reverse complement strand
ACCAAATTTCTCGAAAATGATCAAAGTTCTCGAAAGTTGTATGTTATCGAGAATTTTGAAGAAAAAGTTTCGAAATCTCTGAGATTAGTGATTTTAGAAAAGTTCTCGAAAGATGATGAAAGGATTTCGAAAAGATCCAAAGATTTCGAAAACAAAAATTGATTTCGAAAAATTTAGGAAGTTCTCGAAAGTTTCACAGTTTCGAAAAAAATTCCAAAATTATCGAGATTATACAAGCTCGATAATATCCAACGAGTCGAAGTGTTTTCTTTCTTATATAAGAGATAAAAGCACTGAGTAAGCAACGGAAACTCCTTTGGAGCAATAAACAAGGATCTCGATAGAATGGGGTTTAAGTTTCTCGAAAACTAGTACTTTTATGGCAGATGTTTGTTTTTGCAAAAAGCAAGCCAAAAACACGTTTTTAGTTCAACATTCTTGTACAACTAACCTTAAAATTATGAAATCTTAAAGAAAGTTGCAAACTTGAACCACTTTTCAAAAATTTGAAAATTTTTGAAAAATAGTACAAATATACGAATCTTAAATTTTTGAAAAAATTTGAAACTTTGTTGGTTGTTTTGAGTTTGTAACACAAGTTTGATAACCAAGATGTGATAGAAACACGAAACAAACAAGAAAGTAAGAAGATTTTTCAAAAAATAACGAATGAAAAACAAGATTTTTGGTTCGTTAACTACGAAAACAAAACATACACCTTCTTCTAGCGATTGATACCACTTGTTAGGTCACCATATTGTAAACCCAAGTATAGAAATAAGATGAGAAATAGACTTTGGTTGATTAGATCAATATGAAAGGTAAAAGTGCAAGAGTTTTCTTAAGATAATGAAATAACCAACAAAATGAAATGTTTACATGAGGTCCTATTTATAGGTGAGGATTAGGGCAACACTCCCTTCCTCCCTATCTAGTCTATGTCGTGGGCTTTGAGGCCCATTGGACATCTCATGAACTTAACACATAAACATAAATAACTTAAGTAAACTAGCAACCTATTATATGTTCTGAAATAACCGAGACTTGATAAATGTTGATAAACTTAGATCCTAACAAGGAAGAAATAAAAGAGCCAGTATTAAGAAGATCCAGGAGAAAGACCACTGGCAAAAGGGGATAAAAGAAAACTGATGAGAAAGAAAGTGTGCAAGAATCTTCATCTGATTCTCAAACCATAGAAACTATGACACAAAGTTTGAAAACACCTGCAAAAGTTGTAACTGGCAGATCATCAAGCAAGGAAACAACAGAGCAGCATACAAAATCATAAGAGAAGATTATACTGAAGGAGTTATACAAGCTTATGGGGGCAAAATATGGAGATGGTGCACCTGAGGATGATTTTGAGAAGGTTCTTTTGGGAGACTTAAGAGTTATGTTTGATCCTCCAAGTAAGACAAATGATATCTGGAAAGTAACTCACCAACAAGAAGTGAGATATTGTAGGTATTTTTCTATTTGTGCAGTTCACTGTCTAACATTGAAGACTGCACACATTTACATGCTTGCAGAGGTGGAATACCCAATCCCTCCTAGAGTTTGTAAGGCTATGCTGGAAAAGAAATTGTTAGGAGATAAGGAGGATGAGACAAAAGGCCAGCTTTTGAAGCTCATAGAAAAGCAGTCTAAGCAGGAGACTTCTTGGGGTGTTTGAAAGAATTTTCAAAAGTTGTGTAAAATGGACTTGAGGTAGACTTCATTGGAGGTTTCTTAGTGGAAGTGCCTTGCACTGACACAACAAATGGTTATCAGTCCACCATGTCTAACCCACATAAGGACTGGCTAATCCAAGAGCAAATGGCTCTAGGTAAAGATATCTCAAATCCGTTTATGGCTGACAATTTGCCAAAAATTGTATGGTATTCAACTCACCATATCTGTTATAGTGAAGAGTTGACTAGCCATCAAGGTTGTGGCTTGTGGTAAAGGCAGTGGAAAAACCATAATTGGTAATCAACTCACCAAGATGATGACTGCATTCCATCAAAGAGTTGGCTAGTCCAAAAGCAAATTGCTTTTGGTAAAGACAAATCGAATCCGTTGATAGCGGATGGTTTGCTAAAAATCATATGGTTATCAATGTACCATGGTCTTGTACCAAAACATTGGCTACTCCAGAGTTAATGGCTAACTGGTAAAGAGACATCAAATCCTTAAATTTTCAATAATTCACCTCTCACAGGTGTTAACACACATGGAAGTGATGAGAATAGTATGAAACTT
Organism: Artemisia annua; assembly: GCA_014162995.1. Classification (NCBI taxonomy): domain Eukaryota; kingdom Viridiplantae; phylum Streptophyta; class Magnoliopsida; order Asterales; family Asteraceae; genus Artemisia; species Artemisia annua. The sequence goes on along the minus strand of LBNU01006036.1, from coordinate 29,622 downwards.
TTTGGTTTGATGTACATATTGTCAATGTTGCTGCAAAGATCAGATGGTGCAAAAGACTTGCAGATTTGAGTTGCTGCAAATATATAAAGATTCAACGAAGAGTTGCAGTTCAAAAATAATTCCAAGGAGCTTGCATTCAAAATCCTCAAGGCATTTCTGAAGAAAGAAACTTGAAGTTCATAAAGCATGAAGATCAAGTTAGGGGAGGATTGTTGAGAATTATTGTAACCAGACTTAAGTCTGGAAGTTAGTTAAGTCGGGTAGAATAATTAAGTCTGCCAGTACTAAGTTAAGTCTGGCAGACCTAGTTAAGTCTGTTTATGTTTAGAATTGTTAAGTCTGTTTTGCTTAACAAGTTAGATATCTTAGGAGATATTATAGTAAAGGATATGCACACGGTTAGATATCTTAGAAGATGATATGTATGCATCCTTTCACATGTTTTGTAGAATTAGGGTTTCCTTGTAGTATAAAAGGAACCCTACGACATTGTGTTCTATGCCAAGTTTTTCTAAAATTTAATAGAATATAAAGTTAGTAATTCTCTGTGTTGTTCTTACTGCTTGTGTTTATATTCCGCGTTAACATCAAGTATACATTATTTAAGAGTTTCTCACATAGATAGTTTGGATTTATCCAAGGTGTCTATTGTCTTACAAAGGCTACTTAGATCCAGAACTTTTGGACCTATGATCCGCGTGATGTGTCGTTGCGGTTTAGCAGTATTAATGCTTACTCAAGTTTTAAATTTATATTTAGCCGAATTATCAATAACACACACATTTAACGAGCAGTGTACCCGGTCAGTATAAATATAATGGTCAGTAGAGTGTCGATCACTAAGAGTGGAACGTATTATCTAGTTAACCTAATCAGTATTTTAATATCCTATGTTAGTTTTACAATCTAATCTAACAAAAGGGGGTTTCAGCCTGAGAGACTAGCACAGTTTGGTTTTATTAAACAGTAAATAAACTAATGAGCACGAATCAGTGAATAGCAAACGCGTACACAGATAGATAAATAGAAGCAGAAGAAGGCCTGTCCTGATACTTAAGTAGCTTGTCACTTGTTTTAATGCTAGTATTATATGAAGCGTATCGTAATCTATCCTCTCTCGTTGGATCTCATTATATCGGCGAGTAAACCCTTAATGATCACTTATGTCTATCCTATTTATCCAAAGACATCAGCTAAATAGGCGAGGAACAGGTATGGCAGCCCGCAGGCTCAGCTAGACACAAAGGTTATCAATGAACTAATATAAGTCACCAAAAACATCATCATATAAACTTTAATTGATGGGAAAGCAATTTTAAAGGGAGCAGTATGGTGGCCACAAGACCATCAATCTTGATGAATTTAAGCATACTATTACAATAAAACAAAACTACTTAATGAATTAAATACATGCAGGACCTTTTTACAGCTCTAATATCTTTGCTTGGGGTGTGTCTTGTGATGCTTGTTCGACTGAATTCGTCTCCTTAGGGTTTTGTTGCATACAAAATTCGTATATGTCTTGGGGTATTTATAGTTTCTGTCAGAGGGTACTATGCGGCGCATCACATAGGTAGATGCGGCGCATGTACTTAACTTCGCGTGGGGTCCAAGATTAATATATTCTGGAATATTCGTACACCGTCTTCAGATGCGGCGTAACTTGAATCTCTATGCGGCGCATGTCCTTTAGTGTCTTGGATTGTATCTGATGAAGTTCTTAATAGTGATACGCCGTATGTTAGAAGTATAATGCGGCGTATCTGGAGTAGAACAAGCTTGATCTTCTTCGTTGACCAAAGTTTCATAAGCGGCGCATGGTAGAATTCCATGCGGCGCATTCTTCAAAGTCAGGCAATGGTTTTCGAATTCATCAAAATATGATATTGCGGCCTATCTGTTGATAGAGATACGGCGCATCTTCTGGATTTCAGTAGACTTTTGACATCTTGCTTGTTTTGCTCCATAATTCGTCCAAAATCGCCAAGTTTCACCATTTACTTGTTTTTACCTGAGAATTATTAAAGTAAACAATTAAGTATCGATTCTCATAGATAATGTAATAAAACAAGTAAAATAAATAGGATAAATGATGACAATAATATGTACTTATTTGATGTCATCAAATATCCCCCACTTGAGTTTTACTTGTCCCCAAGTAAACTCTAGATTAAAATTATGAAAACGTATCCTAAAAGGTATTAGGATTTATTTTTATCATTAAGCACGTAATCGTTTTATCATAATCACACAACCAAACACTTAACGAAGTAGAAACAAAATAAATTTTCAATATCAAAACAATTCTAAATCGTTTAGTTGCTTAGCGTGACAAATATTGTATCACAGGCTTGGCAAGTATGCACATCTCCCCCACTAAAGCCAAGGAGTAACAAGTCTAAAGCGGTGAATAGGGTTTTGAGGCTTAAGGGTTGAACCTAGCTTTGTTCAAACATTTCCTGCATAAACTTAGTAGATCGCTGGCGTGAGTCTTCGACGCTTTAACTAACGGATGGTCACTAGTGCACTTCTTGGATCGTTGGCGCGTTATTTGCATAACGGATGGTCACCAAGTCATATACTAGATCGCTAGCGCATTAGTCAATTAATCTAATACTCGGATGATCACTACCTTATTTATACATTTAATATTTTTACTAAGCCATTACTATATCCGAATGCTCGAAAGCTAACAACGAATATAACAATATAGTTGGGTAAGGATAACATTTAGGATATAAATTGGTGTAAAATAAAAGTAAACAAAGAAATAGATTAAAATCCTAAGTGTAGTTAATTACTTTCCCAACCATCTCATGAATAAGACTCATATCATTGAATAACTCATGCTTTTGACTCTTGTGACTCACGCTTTAGGTAGACACGAATTATACTCAATAAAATCTTAAACAAAGAATAAACCTTAGTTGCCATAACAGCCAACTCCCATTCAATCCATAAATATAATACAACAACAAATAGTGGAGATATCTTCCACTTAATACAAAACTTTACATAAGTTGGTAAAAACAAACCTCCAACTTCTTGTTCTTTCTTTTTCTTTTCTATTTTTTCAATTTTTTTTATACTAACATAGATGTGTAAAATTTCACAACTTTTCTATCACGATTTTTCCGGATAATTTTTGCATACTTTTCATAACTTTCAGAAATAACTGTTATAGTGAAAGTAGTAAACACACGAAAAATAAACCAAAATTATACAATATCTACTTTCAATCCAATTGCATTGTGCAATTTCCTGACCTAACCAAAGATAATGAATTACGCACGCAAACACAGTTAATGTAAGGAAACACACTTTGCCTAAAGTAACTAACCACGGACTTTAATCTATAGGGTAGGCTAAGGTGTAAGGGTGTAACGGAACATTTTAACAAAGGTGTAAGAAACGAAAGGAATGGCTCTGAGGGTTTTTCTAGGGGTATCTTACTCTAACAGTGAGAGTAAACAAAAGGGTTTATACGGGGGTTAAATAACCAGTGTAGTTAGTTAATATCACATAACATGTATAGGCTTTTTGGGTGTAATCCTAGAAATTTACCAAGTTAGACAAAATACTCATTATGGTGGTCTCGAATAGTATACAAGCCAAGTTCTAAAGTTTACAAGTCACCGGCACACTAAAAGTTTTTAATTTTTGGAAAAAAATAAGGTTATGTGTGCGGCTATGTAATTTAGACTTAAACAAAAACATGATAAAGAATTTTTAAATTTTGATAAATTAAGCGCATTTTAAGCATATTTGAAAAGTTTGGGACAAGTAAGTGTTCTAATTCTCCATCCCCCCACTTAAGTTAAACAACGTCCTCGTTGTTTATATTGAAAGTTAAAAACTGGAAAATAAAAGAATTAAAACGTAGAAACTCCCCTGAGATTTGCTCGGTATGATCTTCCATTATGCGTTTATGAGCAAAATCTACTTTCTTGTGGATGAGAGACGTTAAGGCTCAATGAATGATGTTTCAACAGAAAGTACAAGAATCTATTATACCACCAAAACTTTAACACACCTGAGTTAAGAAGGTTCAAACTTGCATAATTTATTAGTAGTTAGTAAAAATAAACCTAAAAAAAATAAAAACTGTAAATCATCAGGTCAGTCGATACGCAGCATCCTATGGAAGAGGATGCGCCGTATCGAGCCTGGAATTAATACGAATAAGAAAATCAATGCGTCGCATCCTTAAGTAGGGATGCGGCATATTAAATGAACTGACAGAATGTTCAAAAGGAAGTAAAAATGCAGAAAATTAAAATGGATATGACCTGTGCAGTTGATACGCCGCATCCTATGATGGGGATGCGCCGCATCTTCTGCAGGTCTGACAGACTCGACACAAACAGAAAATTAAGATAAAAATTCCGGGTTGTCTCCCGGTCAGCACTTGTCTTTATTCCAGAGTCTTCAAGTTAGACTCACGTTCAGCTCCTAGTATCTATCATTGAGAGAGTCGCGGGCGTCGCGCTCTCTCATTCTCAAATTTGTTACATTTAACTTATCTTGCCCATCTTCGATCTTCACGCCATTTCTTTTCAAGATCTGTTCAAACAAAACTCTATCCCTTTCGGGTAGCGATGATAAAACAATAGATGGAAAATTATTGTTATCATGTAGACATAAATAAGCAAGATGTGGTGGCAACTCAACAAACACCTCTTTATGTTTATTAGTATTATTAGTGTTTCTACATTTGTCGATATTAATACAATCGTACCACTCATCATCCGAATCAATTAAATTATTGTTTCCCAATTCAATAAGTACATTAAGATCAATAATTTCTTTGGATTCATCATTGTTTGGGTTAGACGACAATTTTTGTATCAAAGTTTCACCCATAAGCCTAGCTTCTAGGTCGAGGTCTATTCTTTCGTGTAATCCTAGCATATACACGTTCCTAATTATGCTTTTGGTCGGATTTTCACATTTATAGACTAATTTGTCATCCCCCACTCTTAATGATATTTTTCTTTTAAACACATCAATTTTAGCATGAGCAGTAGACAAGAAAGGTCGTCCAAGGATTAACGGAATCTTAATATCCTCAGGCATATCTAGTATTATAAAGTCTACAGGGAACACAAATTTCTTGATCCTAACTAGTATGTTTTCAGCAATCCCCTCAGGTCGTTCTACGGTTTTATCAGCCAATTTAATAAGCAGCTTAGTTGGTGTTAATTTTCCTAAGCCTAGGGTAGTGAATGTCTTAAAGGGCATGACACTAACGCTAGCTCCTAAGTCAGCTAATGCATTATTGAAAGACATATTATTTATTGAACAAGGTAAAGTAAAACTTCCTGGGTCTTTTTCTTTATGAGGCAAGGCGTTTAGATCAGTTGCAGCGCTCTCTTCTTTCATTGTAGCCTTGATCTCCTCTTCAATCCTTGATTTTTCCTTGAGTAGTCTCCTAACACTGATTGAAGAGTTAAAGAAATATTGGGGTTTTAAAACATTACCATTCTTCAATTTTTCAGGAAAAGGTAAGTTAGGCATGACTTCTTCGATAGTGGTGATGGCTTTGACATGATCTCTTGGATTAGTTTCAGTTGAGCTAGGTAGACCTCCAATTCCCCTTTCTTGAAGAACCTTGCCTTTCTAACCGATTTGTTGTTCTAATGCTTTGATCGAAGCACCTTGGCTTCTTGTGATAGTATCTGTTGAAGCTCGGATTTCTTTGATCATAGCAATGTTCTCTTCATGTCTTTTAGTAGCATCAGCCATAATTTGCTTTAAAGTGTCATCCAAAGTTTTCCTTCTCTTTTGATATGTGGGATTTCCATTGTACTTTTGATAGTATCCTGGAACAGCTTCCCTAAATTTTCCTGAAGGTTGGAATGGTTGACCAAATTATGAGTAGAATGCTTCTTCAAAAGTTTCACTTTCATTCTTTGTAGGGCAATCCTTGGTGTAGTGAGGTCCTTCGCATTTTTCACATCTAACTTGGGCAGCATATGCTTGTTCATCTTTCTTCTTAATATCTCTACTAATTTTTTCCAATTGAGCTTGTATAGCAGCAAACCCGTCAAAATTAGTGCTGCTCTTAGATCTAGTAGAGGTCCCATCGTGCCATTTTTGAGAATGATCAGCAGCTTCTTGGATAGCTTTCCTAGCATTTGCTGCACTCATCTGTGGTACAGCACTATTGGCATCCAAGATTTGTCTAGTAGGCACGTTCAATCCTTGATAGAATAATATTACCTCCTGCATTGTGGTTAGATAGTGTTGAGGATATTTCACCAATAAGTCTTTGAAACGCTCCCAAGCCTGATAGAGAGTTTCATCGGGCTCTTGCTTAAAGTTGTTGATAGCCTCCATCTTTTTAGCAGTCTTAGCAGGTAGACAATATCTTTTGAGGAATTTGCTCTTCAGGTCATCCCATGTTGTGAATGAACTTGCTGGTTCATTCCTTAGCCACTTATTAGTAGCTCCTCCTTTAAGCGAAATTGGGAAGATCTGAAGCATAAGTTGGTCATCAGTAACTTCTTCTGTAGTAAACAAATCTGCAATCTCGAGGACTTTTTCTACATGTTCATTAGCATCTTCATTTTCTGTCCCACTGAAAAAATTTTCTCTTAATTCCTTGAGAAACTGGCCCTTCAATTATAACTTTGACTTGTCGTCAAACTTTGGTCTAGCAATCACTGAACTGTAGTCTGACCCAGTTTTGTTCAGGTATTCTTCCATGGTTGTTGCTTCCGTCATTCTTTNCATGTTGTGAATGAACTTGCTGGTTCATTCCTTAGCCACTTATTAGTAGCTCCTTTAAGCGAAATTGGGAAGATCTGAAGCATAAGTTGGTCATCAGTAACTTCTTCTGTAGTAAACAAATCTGCAATCTCGAGGACTTTTTCTACATGTTCATTAGCATCTTCATTTTCTGTCCCACTGAAAAAATTTTCTCTTAATTCCTTGAGAAACTGACCCTTCAATTCTAACTTTGACTTGTCGTCAAACTTTGGTCTAGCAATCACTGAACTGTAGTCTGACCCAGTTTTGTTCATGTATTCTTCCGTGGTTGTTGCTTCTGTCATTCTTTCTGTTTCTACTTCCTCCTCTTCTTGTTTAGAAAAATAATCAAGCTCAAACGAACTTGAAAGGTCAAAGCTTGTTGTGTTGAAAATCTTTTTAAGCGAATGAAAAGCTCGTTCAGGTCTTTCGTAAGGTGTAATTAAGTTCTTTGTTGAACTCCTGGTCATGCACTACCTGAAATAATTACAAAAGCATCAGTAGGGTATGTTCAAGAAAGTAAAATATCAAAAAACTAGAAATGAAAATGGAATGCCATAAATAAAAGTTGCTGATATCTGCAGGTGATGCGCCGTATCCTGGAAAAAGGATACGCCGTATCTTATTACGTTAAAATTAAAATCAGACTTTTATTCAGAAAATCGATACGCCGCTTTTGAATTAGAATGCACTGTATCTTATTAAATATCAAAAATCGGTTATATTTATAAAAATTTAAACGCGCCGCATAAGCAGAAGCCAATGCGCCGTATTTCCGTTACGATTCGAAATACAAGATTTTTGATTCAGTGAATGCGCCGTATCGATAAAAATCGATGCGTCGCTTCTTGTTTAATTAATTCGAAAGCTGTTTTTAATTAAATAAATAATACGTCGTATCCGGTGAAACAGATGCATCGTATGGCGTTAGGGTTTCAAAAATTTTCTTTTTAAAACAGAATACGCCGTATCTATGGGATAGATGCGTCGTACTCGAATTATTAAACGTGTTGTATTTATAAAAAGTTAAAATGTAATACGCCGTATCTGAGAAATAGATGCGCCGTATCGTTGTATCAGCACAATACAACGACAACAGTTAATGCAGAAAAACAAAGAAAAATAATAATAAAAATAAAAAAAAAAAAATTACAGAAAATAAAAACAAACAAAAACAGTAAATATGCAAATTATGCAATGAATGCAATCTAACTAATATACAACATGGTTAGTGGTTAGAATCTAAAAACCTAATAAAAAGAAAATCTAATTAAATTACTAATTAGATAATCAGATAATAACAATTCACTCCCCAGCAGCAGAGGCAAAACTTGATGGAGCGTGATGTGTCGTTGCGGTTTAGCAGTATTAATGCTTACTCAAGTTTTAAATTTATATTTAGCCGACTTATCAATAACACACACACACACACTTAATGAGCAGTGTACCCGGTCAGTACGAATATAATGATAAGTAGAGTGTCGATCACTAAGAGTGGAACATATTATCTAATTAACCTAATCAGTATTTTAATATCCTAAGTTAGTTTACAGTCTAATCTAACGAAAGGGGATTTCAGCCTGAGAGACTGGCACAGTTTGGTTTTATTAAACAATAAATAAACTAATGAGCACGAATCAGCAAATAGCAAACACGTACACAGATAGATAATTAGAAGCAGAAGAAGGCCTGTCCTGATAGTTAAGTAGCTTGTCACTTGTTTTAATGCTAGTTTTATATGAAGTGTATCGTATCTATTCTCTCTCGTTGGATCTCATTATATCGGCGAGTACACCCTTAATGATCACTTATGTCTATCCTATTTATCCAAAGACATCAGCTAAATAGGCGAGGAACAGGTATGGCAGCCTGTAGGCTCAGCTAGACACAGAGGTTATCAATCCACTAATATAAGTCACCAAAAACATCATCATATAAACTTTAATTAATAGGAAAGCAATTTTAAGGGGAGCAGTATGGTGGTCAGAAGCCCATCAATCCTGATGAATGAAAGCGTACTATTACAATAAAACAAAACTACTTAATGAATTAAATAAATGCAGGCCCTTCTTACAGCTATAACATCCTCGTTTGGGGTGTATCTTGTGATGCTTGTTCGACTGAATTCATCTCCTTAGGGTTTTGTTGCACACAAAATTCGTATATGTCTTGGGGTATTGATTGTTTCTGTGAGAGGGTACTATGCGGCGCATCACATAGGTAGATGCGGCGCATGTACTTAACTTCGCGTGGGGTCCAAGATTAATATATTCTGGAATATTCGTACACCGTCTTCAGATGCAGCGTAACTTGAATCTATATGCGGCGCATGTCCTTTAGTGTCTTGGATTGTATCTGGTGAAGTTCTTAATAGTGATACGCCGTATGTCAGAAGTATAATGCGGCATATCTGGAGTAGAACAAGCTTGATCTTCTTCGTTGACCAAAGTTTCATAAGCGGCGCATGGTAGAATTCCATGCGGCGCGTTCTTCAAAGTCAGGAAATGGTTTTCGAATTCATCAAAGTATGATATTGCGGCTTATCTGTTGATAGAGATACGACGCATCTTCTGGATTTCAGTAGACTTTTGAAATCTTGCTTGTTTTGCTCCATAGTTCGTCCAAAATCGCCAAGTTTAACCAATTGCTTGTTTATACCATGGAATTATTAAAGTAAACAATTAAGTATTGATTCTCATAGATAATGTAATAAAAGAAGTCAAATAAACAGGATAAATGATGACAATAATATGTACTTATTTGATGTCATCAACCTACAACATCCTCTGCTCGCACCATTCTTGTTGCTACCAACACGAGCAATGATAAGTCCACCATTATGAGTGCTGAAACGCCCAGGATACATTATTTTAAACTATCCCTAGAAAAACGGCAGTTTGCAAACTACACCGACAGTTTTAGCAACTTTGTAGAATACTATAAGGGGGGTTGAATAGTTTTACCGATGAAAACTTCGTTTTAAAACTTTTTGATCAACTTATGTCAATCTAGTTTTGGGGTGTTGGATATTGATAGTAAGAAAAGCATATAAGCTAAACTATGAGAAAGAGATAGAGAGACACAACCATAACACAAGTATTTATAGTGGTTTGGCTACAAGGACACCTTCCTTGCCCTACTTCACTGCCCGAGTACCCAACTCGAGAGTTCCGTAAACACTACACAACACAAACTCCTTTCACCGGTGGAGAAGCCTTCACAACGTTGCTTATACTTTATCCAGTACAAAGCTAAATACCAGGCCCTTCCACGAGGTAGAGCCAAACCTTCGTCGCCTACACTTTATCAGGTACAAGGCTAGATATCAGGTTCCTTTACAAAGGAGGAACCACTACTTGATCAACTCATCTAGCACAACACACTTTAATGAACCAACGTCTTTTTACACGTAACGACTCAACACATCTACTACACCCTTGAGAAGAAGAAAGAACAACAAGATACACTTCTGTGATCTTGTGAAGAAGAAGAATCCTAGCAACTCATGTCTTGAGCTTGCAAGTCTTCGAGAGGTCATGATCTTGCCTTCAAGAGTAACCTAGAGAACCACAAAGAAAGACTAAATAGAAAGATCCTTGGATTTGAAGTTAGAGAGTTTAGAACATAAAGAGAAGATATGTCTAGAAGGTGTATTAAGCAAGGGAGAAATGGCTCACCATTTATAGGCAAATTGTTCACTGTTCACCCCGATCCGGCAGATCCCTTCCAGTGGGATCCAGCCAGTGTAATCCAAGGGATCCGGCACATTGGGTAAACCAGTCCGGATTTTGGGTTACAAACCGGGTTATGGGTTATGGTCCATGGATATGTGATGTCATGCATGATGTCAAAAACATCTTGGATCATGGATCATGGACTTTGGGTCATGGGTTATAGACTTTGGGTCATGGGTCACGAATATCTCCCATTTTAGATGTTATGCATGATGTCATGCAATGGGTCATGGGTTATGGATCAAACTCCATGGGTTATGGGTTATGGACTTGGGTTTTGGGTCATGGATAGTCCAAGTCTTTATTTTACAAGTTGCGTACATAGTTTATAAAAGATAAGTAAGTAGTTACTTATGTATTTTTAAAAAATGATTTTGGTTTTATGTAAACTTGTTAACTAAACATGTTTCGGGTTTATTTGTTTAGTGAAATGAGTTAATAAACTTTTGGCTCAAAGCGTTACGTATTTTATTTATTTCATTAAAATGATTTTACGTTTGTTATCGACAAAATATTAGAAGATCATAAAATATAAATAAACATTTTTAAGGTTTATTTGTATTAACAATCTCCCCCCTTTTTTTTGATGACAAAATATAATTTTTTTAAGTAAAACGATAAAATCCGTAAGTTTTGAATTTAAGTTTTTACTCTTTCTACCCCTTTTTGTAGAAACAAAAAGAGCATCGAAACGAAACTAACCCGAAAGAGAGAAAAAGAGGTAAGAAGAAGTTTTGAAAAATGTTTAGAGAATTAAGAGTTAGAGTGAGATAGAATGAGATAGGATAATAAGAGAGAAAGAAAAGATAGAAGAAATGAAAGTTTGCAAGTTTGCTCCCCCTTGACGATTGCTCCCCCTTGATGAGGGCGTCAAGTAATTAGGGAGTGGATATCATTGCTAAATGTTTAATGATTGTACTTTGATGAAAGCTCCCCCTTGCAAATACTCCATGTGTATTCTGAAAATCTACATGTGTATTCAGAAAATCTACAAAACAAAGGTTAGAAAACAAGTATGTGGTGTTCCTTTGCAGAAAAATGAACTGTATAAGAGTTCTTTTAGTATTCTGAGTGCCCGGATCCGCCGGATCCTTTCCAGTCTGGATCCGTCGAGTATAAACTAAAGGATCCGGGTACCTGCAACTTGTTAGCAGCAGTAAAAGAGAGAAAATCGTATGAAGACAAGTAATAATTACACCAACATGCTCACATAAATAAGAAGCACATAACCATGTAGATTCATTTAATAAAAATAAGAGAAATGATACAACTTTGGTCAATTTTCTAAAACTAAGGAAATGATCTTTTCTTATCCCGTGCTTTAAGAAGGTGATGACATCAAAATAAGTACATTTTATTGCCATCAATTGTCCTATGTATTTGACTTGTTTTATAATATTTTATATGAGAGTTGATACTTAATCGTTTTCTTTTGTTATTCTCAGTTATAAACAAGCATTTTGTGAAAGTTAGCTCTTTGGACGTAAAATGGAGCAAAATGGATCAAGTTGGAAAAGTCTATTGAACTGAAGGAAGATACGTCGTATCATTCTAGACAGATACGCCTTACGATCATACTGTCACACCTCCAAAAATGGTTTGCAGCGGAAAGTAATGTTTTTGGGGTGCAACTCAATTGATACCACAACACAAGTGCAAAGAACGGTTTCATCTCATTCATTTAGAATAAAATAGTTTAACAAAAATGTTGAATTACATTGTTAAAAGTAGTGCGGAATTAGGCCCTCAAAACTTATAGTTTAAAACGGTCCCCAAATGAATATCAGAGTCTTCTATGACCATGCCATGCCCTGCCAAAATCTCCAGTAGCGTGCCATTGCTTAATACCTGAAAATACATGCTAAAATGTCAACACGACGTTGGTGAGTTCATAGAGTTTAGTGAAAATGAATTGCATTAGGATGAAGATTTTCCAGCGAAGGCATTGTAAATCCACCCGGTTCCAAGTCTCGGCCATAACAAGACTTGCAACCTGTGTGTTTACAACCCACCGCCAAATGTGATTTGATGTATGTAAATGAAGTACTTTTACGGTAACCACAAGTATAATGTGCATGACAAAAGTCACGTGAAAAATAGTACAATAAACCGTAAGCTTATGACCCCAAAGCTTGACTGCATGAAATGCCCCTCCAGAGTGTTTTGCCAAGCACTCTAATGTATATGTAATATGAAATGCATCCGCTTCACTGTTGGTTTAACCAACACGGATGGAGGCGTCACCCTCAATAGATCTATCCACTCACTCTCGCTTAAGCATAATTAACGGTCCATGATTGTATGGGGACTTAAA
>LBNU01006030.1:108074-142623 GCA_014162995.1 Artemisia annua | reverse complement strand
AAGCGTTACTTTGCTGCACTTTGGCCATTTGGTAACAAAAATGTCAAACCACCCACGAGGAGGAAATATACCCCAGTCCAAGAGGTACTACTTTAAGCGCCTTTTTTACATGTTGAAAGTGTTAATTGTTGGATTTAATATAGCAGATCTAATTTAAACTTTACACATGTTGAATGGGTCTGTTTTGCACCTGTTTTGAAGTCGATGTTTCTGCTTTGATGATAGTTTGATCTTATTTGGGTTTATTTTACAGGGATTTTCCATATATATTAAATGCGGATTAAAACGACGTCGTGCAGTGAAGTGGGTTACACGCATTTTTTTGGCCTGCCACTCCCGATCCAATCACAGTAGTCCACCTCCAATGGCCCAAATAGCCGGATATTTGTTACGGTACGGTTTGCAGTGAAGTGGGTTACACGCAAACAGCCAGGGTGATAAGAAATACCAACCGATACTGCTTACAGCAATTCTATCTACATGAAATCATTATGATATAATATTAATTGTTTATGGAAACAATTCAGTGAATGAATCAATATAATTTAAGAAAGAAACATTCATATATCTACATATATATAGATATAAATCTACATATACGTATGTAAATTTTTGTTTCATAAATTAGATGCTAATTTAAGTTGCAATTTGCTGGAACAGATGGTTACGTTGGACGAATAAATACCGGCTGCAGTTCTCATGAAAATGACATGCGCGCGCCGTACTAACCAAGGTAGGACCGAATGTTACTATCGTTGTAAGTTTGTTGGAATGTGCTTCATTGCCGCGTACTTGCCATTCTCCCATTTCTTAACCTGTATGCTAAGAATGGTAAATGAAGCTGCTACAGGTCGATAGAATATGGTAAATGAAGCTGCTACAGACCTCGACTTTAAGACTGCATATAATGAGAACTATATAGAATATGTTATGAATTCCGTGTAAGTTACATGTTTTTTAAGGAATTTATTTAAATAAATCTGGTCATGTGTTAATATTATCGATTTGCCCCGCCCAATTATCAACGACATGAAATGACGCCCCGCCGCAACGCGGCGGGCCGGTGCCCAACTCGTTATAACTAATTACCAACATCAAATCAACATAAAAACAAGAAAGTTACATAAAGATGACAACAATCACAAAGTTTATAACTACTAATGATAAGTTTGACTAGAACCAATTACCAACTTAGTGCACATTACAGGATATTCCATTCATACCCATGATTAAAAAACACAAGTGTCACATAAAAACATGAAATATCATCAACCCATAAAACCAATCATTAAAATCTTGAAAAGGAATGACACAGAAACCTGAAAAAGTGAAAGGTGAATGAGACAATAAGGATGAAACTTATTATGGTTTGGAACTGCTCTTTTCAAAAGCATTGATGCCATGGCGGTTAAATATTGTGGTACTGCTTAATGAGAAAACCTCACAAGTCACCTTATTACCAAGGTGTTTGGGATTGCATTGCATGTAATATAGCCAACCTAGTATGTCTGCCTGTCTGGGAACATCAACTACGGCCCATTTGTTACAATGGAAAAGAATTTGGGTCAAACAAATTTTTTAGAAGTCACGTTTTGGTATGTGAACTAGTCTCACAAAACATTATAAACTTTCAAAAATCGTTTAATATGCACATTTTGTTAATTTGTCATACCACAAAATCTGACATGTGTGACTATTTTCTACACGACACCTCAAAAAAATGTACATGTTAGGAACATTTTTTTGAAAGTTTGCAAGACATTTTGTAGTTCACATATCAAAACGGAACTTTGGGAAAAGTTCGTTGTTGTTTGGGGCCTAAACTCAATAAGAAATAAGTGTTTTGACCCGATTAGGCGATTCAAAACCAGTGCTAAACTAGCACTACTGAATTGGTTCCCGGTTTGGACCCTTTCACACCCACCCTGACCTACTACCGTGCTACAAACACATACTAGGCTTGTTTGTTAAAATTTTATATCAAGTCATGTTTAATTAAGAGATTACTTAATGAAGACACACCCTCAGTTTTATTACTTAATATTTTCAGTCCTGTTTCTCTATTAAGTCACAAACAAACAGTTGTTTTACGCAGTCGATCGGATTATATAGATATCCCTTCAACACAACAAAGGTCATCGAAAGGATCTCGGAGACCCACCAAAGAAGCTGTTGTACACTTGCATAACAAATTAACAACCAACCATTGTACCATATTTCGATCATCTCCAATCCCAAAAGTGAAAGAATACCAGAGCACGGAATATTTATATTTGAATTTAAGAACTCTAAAATTGTTCAATATGGACGGTATGCTAAGTTTTGCTAACTAAGTTTGAATATCCTTTGCCTATCAGCTAAGTCATAGAAATCGTATGAGCTCAACTGCAAACTTTCCTTTCTTGGTTTCGTTCACTTCTCCTATCTGTCAAACACGCAAACATCGATATATCTTAATATTTGACATAAAACGTATAGCATGTGATTAAGTACTAATTGATAGATTTCTGTTAATCTGTTCACTAACCTTCAATCTTCCTTTCCCGCTTACTGAGATCATGTCTCCACTTCTTATAGTTGTATTATTCTTTGTCACAGTCACCCAATTAACACGTACGTCCCCATCACTGAAACCCAGGAATCCACAATGAACAAAATGCAAAAAAGATAAAATTTCTTCAAATATCATGAAAAATGATCATAAATACCTAATCAAACCAGCAAGTTTTGATCTCGAGATCTTGAATCCAGCACTTGCTACGGAGTCAATCCTCATAGACGCTTCTACAGTTTTGAATGTTTTAGTTCTGCAAAAAGCAGATAATCCTAAGTACTTGAGTTTATCACCATTATAAAATAACACGTTAAACTAAGAAATAAGGTGTTTATTGACCTTGGTGGTTCATATTCAAGGGCGATTAATGGCATCTTCTTACATGTGACAGGTACGTTCCCAACCTGACATACACAAAAAGTTACATGAGATTGACTAGTGAAAGCATTGACATTAGTTCAAATTGCTTCTAATCTTAGGGCAGACTTCTTTTTTTCAGTGAAGGAAAGTATATATGAAGAACTCTAGCTATTAAACTGCTTATTTTTATAGGCTGTCTAAAAAATCTTTGAAATAGTAGTAGTGTAGATCGTAGAACATTCTATACAAGAAGTGATGAAAGGATGCATAAAAAATATGTAACAGTACCTTATCAAGTGACATAGTGAGGAAGTCAACTAGATCCGGAACAACAAGAACATGCGCTCCTTTTTCGCCCTGCAACCAAACAAGAAAACCAGAACTGTGTTAATAGATGTATAGTATTATATTTGTTTTTCTCATCTTCTTATTTACTCTTGACAAACAAAAATCTCAGTAACAGGTAAATTTTGGTACCCAAAATATCTGTCCTAGAAACAATCAACCTTTTTTAATAAAGATTTTGTGGGTCATATGCATATATAAGACTTTGTTTGACTTTAACACATTTGGCCCGTTTCCTTCGGCTATAATCTTTTTTAAATTACCATTTGACTAGTCAAAAATAAAACATAACACATATTGCAAGTTAAATGGGTGTTTGGATTAGCTTATCTGTAACAGCTTAAGGTGTTTCACGACTGCCCAAAAATAAAAAATCTTCACATATGCATAAATTAAATTTCCAATAGGCTTTGATCTTATTGTGTTGGGAAACTACAATAACCCAGTAAGCTCTGTAAATAAGCTTATCCAAATACGAGTACATGCTAAGTAATACCTGCAAAAGAATATCCCCAACTTTATCTCTTACAATCCCGGTTCCAAGAATAGAGCCAAGAAAGTCACCATGAGAACACGGCTGAAAACCAAAGTTCCCTGAAATACTGCAACAAAATCAAGCTTATAACCCATAAAAATCAAGTCCTTAAACCTGAATTTAATTCATAACATGTTATAAGACCAAAATAACCATGAACTACCTTAATGCTGCCACAATGTCAGGATCAGTTGTCAATACATCCGGATGTCCAACTGATAGTCGGCAACGTTCAGCTTCAGGGTAGCCTCCTTGAGCAATGGTTTTAACGTCCGCTAATTTTTCTATAATCATCAACGACTCCTTTAAAACGGGTGGTGTGAGAAAATCCGTATGAAGAACTTCACGTCTTAACGATGCTCGTTTTGCCTAATACAAACCGAAATCCCAATCTATAAGAATCAAGAAACTATGGTTTTCGTCACATGAAAGCTACATTGTCTCCCATTTTATAACGTTAGCTACTACAATTGGAGCTTGTTCTTCTTTTGCCAAGTTTGTCATGAATTTTTTATAGTTACCATTTCAATAATGTGCTTCACTTCTTCATTGGAGCCCCTTTCACCACCTCCTTTTAGTGAAATCTCAGTATCACCCTTTACAGCTTGTGCCAAGTGACATATACCAACACCTGTAATATACGTATAATCAGTTAATCACTCAGCTAATAAACAAAAAAGAAACAAGACTTTGGGGGTGTTTGCCGTTGCAATCTGAAAGTGATATGGACTAATCAGAAACAAAACGAGCGGCAAAAATAGTGTGTTTAGATAGCTTTTCATTGTTTGAACATGTGTTAATAATCGTATTAGTTTTTTTAAGTGTTAGGAAACTTCGTATTAATTAAGGACTGACATTCAAAATAGCCCTTATATAATATACGTAATATATTAGTTTTGTTGCAGCTAATCCTATACAGACTGTCCAGAAGGACCAAAATGAATTATTCTCCAAAGCCCTCCTTGACCGGTTAACTAGACACTTAGGTAGGGGACTGATACCACTAGGGCAATGCCCCAATGGTGACCAAAACCGATTATTAGACCCTAAAATAATCAGAATCAGTTTCTACATACGAACTTGAAAAATAATCTCATACTCCGTTTCAAAACGCAACGTCACGCTCCCCCCTTACTAATTTCAAACCTACTATTTCCAAAATGCAAATCACATAGATTTTCCTACAAAGTGACTACCAATTGTGAAATGTTTGACTTCCAAAGTCAAAGGCTACCCGTATTAGCCAAAATCCAATCAAACCCATGATTTAAAAGCAAGAAATTTCCTCAAAACATAACTAAAAATTGTAACTTTCAATGAAATGTTTGACTTTTAAAGTCAAAAGGTGCAACCAATTAACAACCTTCCACTACAAATTATCCAAAACCCATTCAAACCCATGATTAAAAAACAAAAATATAACATAAAAACAAGAAATTTCATCAACCCATGTGATAAAAGACTAAAATCTTGAAAAATGAATGAAAATCAAACCTGAAAAAGTCAAAGGGGGATGAGATAATGAAGGGTTATACTTGATAAATGAGAAGGTGGTAGGTTTTGGTATTGATGAAAGTACTGCTCTTTTTAGAAATGGTTGTGCGAAGCTCATTGATGCCATGGCTGCCGGAGAAGTGATGGTTTGAGGTTATTCAGTGTTACCGTTATTTATCTATCTTGGGCTAAATAACACAGTCCAGTGGTTAAGGTGTTGAATGTTGAGTTGAGAAGGGACGGAACTATGTAGGGGCAGGTGCCCCGGCCCCGAAAATTTGCGACAGCTGATGTAAATATTATAGGTTTTAGAGGTAATTCGATTCGGCCAAAATAAATTCGCCCCCCCCCCCCTCCCAAAAAAATGTTCAAGTTCCGTCTATACTTGATGAGAGACCCTAGTTCGATTCTAGCCAAGGTTTAATTTTTGTTATTATCAGTTCTGCCACATCAGCGCCACATCAGCCAGTCACTGATTCCATATATTTCATCGTATAATAGATTTGATTTTTAAGTAAAACTTTGACTTTTTGATTCAGCATATTTGTGACTACTAATTTATTAGTCTATTTGGTTGATGAGTTGTAACCACGTACGTGGCATGCCACATCAGATGTCAGCAAGTAATAAGTTACACGAGAGCTAGACATTGTGAATAACTAAACAAAAGTTAGAGGAAGGTTATAACAAGCACTGTAAACTACAGTAATCAGTTTATTAAGTAGTTTATGATAAAAAAAAAATCTCGTTTTCATTTGAAAATGATACACCATGTTAGTCAATAACAAGTAACTTTTGCAAGAAATAGTCCCACTTCAAGTACAATTTGAAGGCCCACTTTCAGGGACGGAACTAGAGAGTTCTCGCGGATGCCCGGGACCTGCATGAATTTTTATGATTTAGTGTTAATTTTTGAAAAAAAAAAAAAAAAAAAAAAAAAAAAAAAAAAAAAAAAAAAAATTTAAAAATCAGAAAAAAAAAAAAAAAAAAAAAAAAACAAAAAAAAAAAAAAAAAAAAAAAAAAACATCAATTTTATATTCCGGTTCAAAAAAGTTTGTGCACCAAGTCATATTTTGTCTTGGTTCCGTCCCTGTCCACTTTTGCAACTCCATTCACAATATTTACCAACATGACATATCATGGTCAAATAAATATGAGAGGATCACTATCCCGTAGTTTATTGTGTAAAATAGAGCAATAAAGGATTTCTATGAACTACAAGGTGAGATTAAGCAATAATATAACTTAAATACACTAAAGAAACACAGATAACTAAAAATTAACAGATATAGAACAATAGGTACATGAATGACCTTATGCATTTATGTCAACACCAACACGTTACACATTTAATGTCAAAGTACATATATAAAGAAGTCTGTAAAATTAACCAAAGTTAGTTCTTCTTTCATGTAGAGCAAGTCAACAAGATCAATTTTGTTTATTCCAACTTATTATTATTATTATTATTATTATTATTATTATTATTATTATTATTATTATTATTATTATTATTATTATAAACCATCACTTTTATTATTATTATTATTATTATTACTATTATTGTTATTATTATTATTATTATTATTTTAGTTTTAGTTTTAGTGTTACTGTCAATGCATACCATTTGTTGTTTCAAAACATAATACATGCTTTACGTCAAATTTCTGGATCCGCTACTAGGTAACGAAACTTTAAAATTTGAAATTCAAATTCTAAAGAGAAGAAGAATGTAAATGAACGTTATTTGTGATGATCTCACCAAGTAGGTGAACTTATTTAATTAGCTCTTAACACCGTACCCTAGCTAGCAGGTGCATGCATGAATGACCCTATGCATTTATGTCAACACCAACACGTTACCCATTTAATGTCAAAGTACAAATATAAAGAAGTATGTGAAATTAATCAGCAAGATCAGTTTTCTTTGTTCAAACTTATTGTTGGTTCAGTTCATCAGTTGTATCTTAAATACCTTATTAAACAACCACACAACTACCCACCCATATCCTTTATGTCTCATTCAATTTATCACCATTTATACTCACCATCTACCTAGTTTCATCACACTGCTTCAATACTGTGTCATGATATCGCCAGCTGAAAATCATGTATTTGTAAGCAGATTATCACCAACTATACATTGCTCATTTCATGTGTTATCAAGTCTAACAATACTTACTAGATAATAAATGATGAATTGCATTCGACTTAGAATGTTGTGCGTGTTTATTATGTTTTTTTTTTCACTTTATTTGTTTCATAATTTCAGAAACCAGGAATAGATAAAAACGACGATTATCTTGTTGAAATAGGTGGTCTCCGAAATATTACCACTAAGGTATAATCTTGCTCTTCTATAAGTACTTCACATTCATGGCTAGAACGGTCTATTTAAATCATTTTTGTAAATAAGTTTAAAGAGTTTGTGTGTCATGTGTATGCCTGTATGTGATGCATAATTAATGGCAAGGCTTAATCAAAATATGTATAATGAGTCATTAAAACTAGCTCTTTACTTGGTCATCTTATTCTTGGTTATTTTTGAAGATTCTAAAAGTACTTTGAATCTCGTTTAAATCAACTTTTTAGATTAAACTTCAATCAATTATTTGCTGATTTTTTTTTTTTTTCCTTTTTTATACGAATGAAACAGGCCCACCTCCAAAGAAGCCAACTGAAGGAAGAAATATGAGAGGCAGGGGATGAGCATGGTCACGATCATGCCACGTAGACGGCTATATCGTGCAGGAATTCAAGCCATATTGCCCGTTCCGACAGCAATACCATAAAACTGTGTGACATTAATACAATATCGCGTACTTCATCTATAGTGTCTCAAAGCAAAAATGCACTGCATTATGTTTTAGCTCGGATGGCGATAATTTGTGGTCATGATGACGAATATGTAAGATTATGGAATGCACACAGTGGTACATGGCTAAGTGGATTAATGCATAGTCACCGTAGAGCCGTGAGATCTGTTTCTCTATCTTGGAGCGGGAAAACTATTTTGACAAGTGGGGATGATGTAGTTCACAAATTAATAGACACACGAACTTTTGAAGTTTGGGGGGAAATAGAAGGAAAAAATGATTATTTATGTGTTAAATCTTGCATTAGTCCCGATGATAGGTATATTGCCACGGGAGCTTTTTGCGAGGTTAATATTTGGGAAATGGCTACTGGAAAATTAATCCGAAGGCTTAAGGAATACCCATATGTGGTCAANAGAGTTTGAGCGTCATGTGTATGCCTGTATGTGATGCATAATTAATGGCAAGGCTTAATCAAAATATGTATAACGAGTCGTTAAAACCAGCTCTTTACTTGGTCGTCTTATTCTTGGTTATTTTTGAAGATTTTGAAAGTACTTTGAATCTCGTTTAAATCAACTTTTTAGATTAAACTTCAATCAATTATTTGCTGATTTTTTTTCCCTTTTTTATACAAATGAAACAAGCCCACCTCCAAAGAAGCCAACTGAGGGAAGAAATAGGAGAGGCAGGGGATGAGCATGGTCACGATCGTGCCACGTAGACGGCTATATCGTGCAGGAATTCAAGCCATATTGCCCGTTCCGACGGCAATATCATAAAACTGTGGGACATTAATACAATATCGCGTACTTCATCTATAGTGTCTCAAAGCAAATGCACTGCATTATGTTTTAGCTCGGATGGCGATACTTTGTGGTCATGATGACGAATATGTAAGATTATGGAATGCACACAGTGGTACATGGCTAAGTGGATTAATGCATGGTCACCGTAGAGCCGTGAGATCTGTTTCTCTATCTTGGAGCGGGAAAACTATTTTGACAAGTGGGGATGATGTAGTTCACAAATTAATAGACACACGAACTTTTGAAGTTTGGGGGGAAATAGAAGGAAAAAATGATTATTTATGTGTTAAATCTTGCATTAGTCCCGATGATAGGTATATTGCCACGGGAGCTTTTTGCGAGGTTAATATTTGGGAAATGGCTACTGGAAAATTAATCCGAAGGCTTAAGGAATACCCATATGTGGTCAAGTGTTGTTGTTGGAGTGACGTTGGACAACGTTTAACCACATTAGACACAAAAGGAAATATTTGCCTTTGGACATGATAATGGAGCAATAAAAGGGAGGTGATTTGCACACTCTCTTTATTGATTGACACACTCTAAATTAGAGTGTGTTGACATTTATACCCTCACAGAGTGAAAATGTATAAATTAATGTGGGGGTATAATTATCAACACACTCTAATTTAGAGTGTGCCAATCAATTTGGAGAGTGTGCAAATCACCTCCCTTTTGAATATTACTTCCATTGTCATGTCCAAAGGCAAATATTTCCTTTCGCGTCTAATGTGGTTAAACGCTATCCAACGTCACTCCAACAGCAATATTTGACCACATATGGGTATTCCTTAAGCATTCAGATTAATTTTCCGGTAGCCATTTCTCAAATAAAAAGCTCCCGTGGCGACATACCTATCATCAGGACTAATGCAAGATTTACCACTGGAATAATCATTTTTTCCTTCTATTTCCCCCTACACTTCAAAAGTTCGTGTGTCTATTAATTTGTGAACTACATCATCCCCACTTGTCAAAATAGTTTTCTTGCTCCAACATAGAGAAACAGATATCACGGCTCTACGGTGACCATGCATTAATCCAGTTATAAGATAATGCAATAAAGTTTGAATTGTTGATTATGGGCATCATATTAGATGCTTTATTGTGATTATATGCGTAGATAAACTATGAGGTTAACNTTTTTTTTTTTTTGTTATGTAACAT
The DNA here is from genome assembly GCA_014162995.1 of Artemisia annua. Classification (NCBI taxonomy): domain Eukaryota; kingdom Viridiplantae; phylum Streptophyta; class Magnoliopsida; order Asterales; family Asteraceae; genus Artemisia; species Artemisia annua. The sequence goes on along the minus strand of LBNU01006030.1, from coordinate 132,542 downwards.
GGGTTTCCGACTCGACATTGCGAGCCAACTAATCCCACGGCGACTACCTTTTTAGATAGCCCGGAGTCGGCGCAGGTGAACCTCCGTGGCCACAAGGGGATTAATTAACTACACTTATCTGTTATTGAACCTCATGGTTTAAGTTAGTTAGATTGTGGGTCGGATCATGATCCATCAAGTTGGATCACGATCCATTTATATGATTATTACTCGTAATAGGTAGGGTCATAATCCTGCTTGAAACGTGACTCGTAGGCAGGCCTAATACTGTTGATGGATATTGATTTTAATTTCTTTGGAGTCACAATCTAAGTTTACTGGTATCATACTTAAATCATGTGGGATAGACCTCCAAGTATTTTAATCTACATACAGCGTAGCACTTTGGTTTAACAAAATTTGTTGTATGTATGAGTTTACTATGTATCACTATGTTTTTTATAATATTTTTAAGATAAATTATGTTTTAGATACTTTAATTATAAAGTGCCCTTTATGCTTCTTTATCATGGCACATTAAATCTTGAAGTAATTGTTTTTAACTATTTGTTGTTCGTAAAGTATTTTTCTCACTATTGAAGTTATTTGCTAAACCTATCACAAGTTTCACAACATATCAATTATCAAGAGTGCCGTTTTTAAGAACAGTGGTGTTGCACACAACTAACGAGCACTACTACGCAAACAACATAATGCAACGGAATTTTGCAACGGTAAAATGCCGTTGCAATTTTGCAAATGTATGCAACGGAATGACGGATTACCAACCAAATAACAACGATAGAGAAAATGGTTGCCAAACCGTAGCAAAAAATAAAATATTTTCTTTTACATTTATATTTATATTTTAAATTGCAATTCAGTTGCAAATTTTGAAAAAATTTCGAGGAATGGCAACGAGAGACAAAAACTAGATTTAAAATAAATTATTATTTATTTCCGCTGAATTTCTATTGCGAATTTCCAAAATTTGCATCGGATTTGCGATAGAGGATTTAAGTAAAATGTAAAAGAAGTTATTTTTATTGTCATTGGGTATTTTTCGGAGATGTGCAACAAATTTCCAACGGAATTGTAAAACCACATGTAAATCAAACTTTTTCTAAAGGTATGTTGCAAATTCATTGTAAATTTTGAAATATACAACGAAATTGCAATACAAACTAACTTATTTCATTCTATTCGTATCCTTCTTGTTGCAATTTTTGGATATCTACAACCTACATGAAATGTGAAACAAATAGTTTAGTCATAAAGAAGGACTTCATGACAAGGTTAGTGAACCTTGCAGCCACCCGTTATGAAACGTCAAGAAAAAAATTATTTAAAAACAGTACCCTATACGCCGTAGAACTGTAGAAGCAAAGATGTCTCTATGCTGTAGAGGCCTTAATGTATTTCATAAGCAACTTGAAGGATTTTTGTGGCTCTAGCAAGACTTGTATGAGGTATGGTTGTTCAAATCTCGATCATGATCTTAAGATCTCACGAAAACGATCCGAATCCAACGTTTGATGTTAGAAAACTTAAGATATTATAGGATTCCGATCTTGAGCATATGATTTTAAGTTCTAATCCGATCCGATCCGATCTTACTTTTTTTGGAATTGCAAACTAAAAAACTACAAAGTTATGAATTTTGTTTTATAGAATTTAAAAAACAACATATTAATTTTCTTTAACATTTTATATCCATTAGAACATTTACATGAATTTAGAACAACATTCTATCTTGTGTTTAAGATATACAATAATTTTTAGATTTTAAAAATATTACAAAGACGCGACTATTAAGAAAATGACATTATAGTAGAATCTTATGATCACGATCTTATCGCACAATTTTGATCTTGAAAAAATGAAAACGATGCCATATAAGATCTCGATTTTGAAAACGCTGCCTTTGAATCGAAAAAGTAAAAATAGTCACTCTGTTTTCATTTATTGTTACTCAGTATTGAAAGTACATTTAAACGATTTATGTAATGTCATTTTATGTCATGCTAATCAAAGTACATTTAATGTTACTCAGTACCCAAATGGCGAAGTTAATTGCTTCATTCGGGTCACCATGCGTATGCATTCAAGTGTTTCAACAATAAAATTGTATTAAAAAAATTTCAGCTTCTAGCTTGAACGACCTGTATTAGTTATCTTCGTTCATTTTATATTTGTTAGAGAAATCGAACAACAAACCCGAATTCATGGAATATAGAACCAACTTGTTGTCGCAAACCACAAACCTAAACTCTTCTGTTTAGACGAATGAATTAAGAACGAATAAAAAACAAAATACTATGAACATGAACCAAATGATTATTCTTTATATTACCAGAAACCTCAATGGGTTACAAAGAAAGAACAAAAGAAGTGTGTCATCCCTTCACCCCTCACAGGGCGGAGCCAGAAAGTTTTGCTCGAGTGGGCTCACTTTGATAAATTTTAGAAACTATGCTACAAATTGGTTCTTAGAGGGCACATGCCTCCGGTGGCCCCCTCATGTCTTCGCCCATGCCCCTCACCTCCTTTTATAGATGTGAGCAGTAAAACAAAGGGATTAAGACTTGAATATGGTCTGAGCCGATCCAAACAAACACAACAAAGCTACACATGTACTTGGCTTGCAAGTGAAGTAAACTTACTTAAATCTTATTTAATTGAGAAAGGATGCCTTGTTTTGTATATCTTCCTTTTCTTTTTGGGGTTCTATAATATTGTTCCCTTTTTTAAATAAAAATAAAATAAAAAGTTTACACAAGTCATTGTATTTTAAGTTTTTGTTCATTTGAATAACTATAGAACCTATCAGTATTTTTGACTCGCAATACTATTAAAACATGCGAACCGAGTTAATGTACTATTAAAATTTGTTAGTGAGTCATTAAACTTTTATAAAATTGTATAACCATTCCCTAAACAAATCAAAACCTTTATAAAAACTCCTTCAAAAATCATTCATTGCCTGCTATATTCTCCTTTAAAAAAATCACTTCCGAAAATCAAATCTTAAACATTTAATTCACCTCCAACTAACCAAACCCAATTTCTTTTTAAAAGCTGCTTCATAATAAAGAGGGGGATGTAAATGAGTGTGGTTTATTACGATGTGGGTGAAAAAGAATTGAATCGTACTGTACCACTACCCTCCTATTTCAACAATCACACAACTACGCACCTATCTTCTGTATATCTCATTCAAGTTTCATCACCATATCTACTCACTCATTCAAGTGTGCTGACTTCTTTCCATACCAAGTTCCATCACATTGCTTCAATACTTTGACATGGTATCACCAACTGAAAATCATGTATTTGTAAGTAGATTATAACCTACTATACATTAGTTGATTTCATGTGTTATCAAGTCTAGCAATACTTACGAGATAACATATGATGAATTGTTTTCGACTAAGAATGTTGTGTGTGTTTATACCTTTTTTTTCATTTCAGAAGCCAGGAATAGATAAAGACGGCAATTATCTTGTTGAAATAGGTGGTTTCGGAAATATTATCACTAAGGTAAAATCTCGCTGTTTTATATTTACGTCACATTCATGGCTAGAACTGTTTGTTTAAATAACTTTCGTTTTTAAATAAGATCCTTCTCGTTTTTATCATCTATTTGTTAATTCTTAATTTCTTATCTTACTTTTTTATATTAGATGGCCAATAACGATGCATTGATACCCGAGAAGACCTTGAACCTCCTGACAACACTTGTTTGACCTTTGAACAATTAGCCTAAAACTTTAGCGTTAAAATGCTAGGCTTTTAAGAGCGATGACAAGAGTGAATTATTTTGAGTGGAACGGCCGAAGGGCTCACGGTACGGAGGGGCTGGAACTTAATTTCTTGGTTAACGTTCATCCACATCTTGGTCATGTCTTTTGAACTTATGATGATGCAGACACATTTGATCAAATTATGGACTTGATCGCATATGATGTAGGGTTGCCCTTTGGTCAGTTTATGGTATCATACGGCCGCCATGTATTGGATCGTAGTAGACATTTTTTGAGCAACAACAGAGATTGGCATCACGCCGTTTCTTACTTTCGGTTAATGGGACAAGCCGCTCAATGGGCTCGGGCCTACTAGCATAATCTATAGTCTAATAGTGAAATGTTTACATTGGCTACCGGGTAATTAATCTGAACTCTCAAGGAACATTCATCTACATTGAGGTCTCGTTGTTGGAGTGACGTTGGAAAATCTATAGCCACATCAGACAGGAAATGAAACATTTGCTTATGGAGCTGATGAACGCAATACCCAAATTTAATGTCTTTTGTCTGTTGATCACTCTTACTTTTGTTTTTTGATCTTTAGTTTTAACATGAGGGGTTTGTTCCTCTTCATCAATTATAAGAAAATGCAATAAAGCTTGAATTGATTGATCATGTATGGCATCATATCATATTAGATGCTTTATAGTGATTACTAGACGAGTACCCATGCATAGCAACGGGATTTTATAGCGATAGATTGTTTATTGTTAAAAAAAAGTTTATAGGTTATAAATGAAAAATAATACTAGTAAAAGTTTGAAGATTTGGGAATTAAACATAATGTTTTGAAACCCGGTTCGACCCGGGTGGTTCAACCGGTTGAACCGTTCCGGTCGAAAAATTGGTCGATTTAAACCGGGTCCACTTGCTAGGTTGGGTCAAAAACGGGTCAAATTAAACCGGTTCAACCCGTCGGGTTTAAAGCGTCCCGGGTCAACTCGGTTTGTGATTTGTATTAATTTTTTAATTGGTTGTATTTAATTTGGTAGATATGTTTTTAATTGGTTGTACAATGTGAATAAATCATTGTACTTTTAAGTAATGAGGTGTTTTAATAAGAGTATTAATTACATTTCATAATCTATACTACATATAAAGGAAAAATGGTCAATCTTGAAAAGTGAAAAATTGAAAAGTCAAGTAATGTGAAATCTTGAAAAATCTTATTAAAGGAAATTATGAAATGTAATTAATACTCTTATTAAAACACCCCATTACTTAAAAGTACAATGATTTATTCACATTGTACAACTAATTAAAAACATATCTACCAAATTAAATACAAATCACAAACCGGGTTGACCCGGGACGCTTGAAACCCGACAGGTTGAACCGGTTTAATTTGACTCGTTTTCGACCCAACCTAGCAAGTTGACCCGGTTTAAATCGACCAATTTTTTGACCGGAACGGTTCAACCGGTTGAACCACCCGGGTCAAACCGGGTTTCAAAACATTATGTTTAATTCCCAAATCTTCAAACTTTTATTATTTTTCATTCATAACCTATAAACTTTTTTTTATGAATAAACTATTTGTCGCTATAAAATCCCGTTGCTATGCACGGGTACTCGTCTAGTTTTCTTTAATAAGATTTTTCAACATTTCACATTACTTAACTTTTCACTTTTCCACTTTGACAATTTTTTCTTTTATATGTAGTATAGATTATATACAATATGTATGTTTATTAAATAATGTTGTATATTTGAGATGTACTACTATGTATATTTTAAAATTTTCTCTTTGTAACTTCTACTTCATACTTTTATTTTTAACGGAAAAAGGAATGTGAAAAAGATTTTCTCACACTTTATTCCTCTTTTCTATCTATGACCTGCTTACAAAAATGCATAAACTTTCTAAGCTAGGTAATAGTTAAACAAAAATTGTCAAAGTATAGATAGAAAAAAGGGGTTAATAGCGTAAAACTTGTACATGTCCACTTACGTGTTTGATGTCACACACTGTATACAAGGGTTAGTAGCTCAAAGCTCTTGTGTTTAAGTTTTTTAATGTGTTCGTGAATCATAGTGACCTTATGTAATCAAGGTAACAATGACGGACTTAGAAAGAAGTTTTAGTTGTGGTCATCGAACTGATGCTCAACTGCAATATATATTTATTTTTTAAGAAAAAATTATTTTCTTTCAGTTAAATTACATTAGTAAATGGAAAATAAAACAATAAAGTACAATATAAATGTAAAATCAAAAATAAGTTTAAAAGGATCGATTTATCCATAATCCATCCTATTTAAGTTAGTTAGATTGTGGGTCGGATCATGATCATTAATAGGTAGGGTAATGATCCGATTGAAATGTGACTCGTTGACAGCCCTACTGTTGATGGATAATGATTTTAGGGCCCGTTTGGTATAGGGTGTTTTGGTGGGGTTGGACTCAAGGATGGTTAAATCCTTTGTTTGGTGTAGATTGGGGGGGGTTCAAACCCTCCAACTCTACCATCTACAAAACCCACCCCACCCCCTTACTTTTCTACACTTTTCATTATTTTGTGGGCCCATTCTACACTCTTCTCTCTTTCTCTCTCTTTTTTTCTTTTTTCTTTTTATAATAAAATTATATTTTTAATTAAAATTTTCTCTCTCCTCATTTAATTTAAACATATATTAAATACAAACCTAAATCCAAATTTTAATCCTAATCAAAATCCAAATCCTAAACCCATCTACAAACCAAACGGGCCCTTAATTTCTTTGAGTCATTCTAAGAAATTTACTTGAATCATTCGAGATAGACCTTGGTTTTTGACCAAGTATATTAATCTACATACATCGTAGCACTTTGGTTTAAATAAATTTGTTGTATGTGTGAGTTCACCCACAATCGTTATACCACACTCCTCACCACCGTATAGGGGGACCTAATACATGGGCCTAATCATGGACCTAATGCTTAAAATGTTTGTACAGTGCATGCACTGTACAAGTATATTAAGCATTAGGTCCATGATTAGGCCTATTTATTAGGTCTATTTATCAAATTCCCGTTAAAAATACTTAAATTATACAAACATACCCTATAAAATGTCAACACACACTCATAAATCAAATAAACAATAATAAAAACATCATAGGGCCCACAAAATTACATAATGCGTGAGTGGTACAGTAGCCTCACCCTTCCATCCATTTTTCTGCTTCTCACGCGTGACAAGGGATGGGTGCAATGGGGTGGTGCGTGACATGATGCAACCAAAGGTGACCGGTAACATCCATTGTGACCAGCCTAAAAATATTTTTGATTTACATTGTGTGATACTACGTAGTTGTTATGTTTGTGTGTAGCAATGGTACCACGACAAGAAGAACGTATCATTATCGGATCTCAACTTTCCAGATTTAGTTCTTGAGACTTCTTTCTTCGTTTAAGCATAAAATTAACCAAAGTCTCGTCTTTCCACTATGTCAAAACATTGTTATAACAACATTGTCTTCACTAAAAGCATTCGCCCAATGCAATTCTCCTATCATGGTGAAGAGCAAACAATGATATCTATTTTGCAAGAAACGATAAAGTTCTTAAACGGATTGAAACTAATGGTGATTTTTTTTGGTAAAGGGTAATCCACCCGGTAAAATATGTTACTCAAAAAAATGTTTAAAAACAATGAAATGTGGCATTAACCGCAAGCAATCGCTTGACACAATCACTAAATCATTTATGACATGCCATAAATGGTAACTAGCTACAACCAACAAGACCATCAAACCAAAACCAGCATAAAATAAATATATCAGAAATTTTATACAAAAAATATAAAACAACTTAGTTAAGACAAAAATCTTGAATTCCAGCAGCCTTTAATTGTGCGCAGGAGAGACCAAAATCATCATCATTATAATTGTGCCGTCACCCGTATCTGCTTTCCATTGCTCATAAAGACTCTGCTCCTTACATCTAGTTTCAGAATACAACGTTCCAATGTGGTTATCAAAAACTTCATCATCATCGCTGTCAAAAACTAATGGTGATTTTGATTTAGACAAGCATCCAAGTTGGGAAACATCTCCTGATAACATTATAAGTAATTTCAAACTCGATGGTGCAATCTTATTATGCACCGTGAGATGGGTTTTTGCAGGAACATGAATTCAACATTCTGCCGTTCAAGATATTCAAATCTTTCCGCTTGTTTCAAAGACTTGTAATTCTCGCTAGCTCCTTGCTAGTCGAGTTATTTATTTATTTACATAAATGTTGCCGTTAAAAAAAATGGACAACTCAAACTACAAATTAATGGTAATTCCTATTCGATAAACAGACACAAGCGGGTCATTTTTAGGACGAGTGAAGGACCTATGGTCACTCGAATGACTACGGTTATATGTATTGTCTTGTACAACATTATGTTCATGGAAGTAATTAATATAAATTGGCTTGAATTGCACTTTTTTTTTTTCTTTTTTTTTTTTCTTATAATCATTTTGGACGAGGTTTTTTTCAAGTCCACATGCATGGTGCATCACATTATATCAAAGTTTTGAATGTATGTAATGGTGTAAAATTATAGCGCGTCAAAAGATATGAACTATAAAGCCCTTTTAGTCTTTTATGGTCCGACCACTTAAAGTTCAAGACAAATATTATTAAGAAGTAAGAGTACAAAAATAGAATGACTCGTGGGTGCGTCACACGCATCTTTCGTTTTCTCTTTCGAGTTTCGTGTATGAATTTGAAGCTATTATTAATTTATGTGTATTTTTGTGATGCATATTTCACTTTAGCTTAAAAGTAAAACTATAAAGAAGATGGAGTTTATAGTATGAAATGTGAAATTGAAACAAACCCAAAGAAAGATACAATCTATATAATGAGAAAAGTTCAATACGAAACAACATTCATCTAAAGAACAAATAACAAGATCTCAACCATCCATCTTTTTTAAATCTAAGGGTGTAGATTAATTGTTATTTTAATATAATTACTTATAGAAGGGTATTTTTGGAATATCAATTTCTTCATTTCATTTACTCATTTTATTCCACCTCTTCATTTCACACACACTATCATTTACTCTCACCAATAATGTTTTCCCCAAATTACAAACCCTAACCGCCCAATTCAAAATTGATCAAAATTAGTGCTAAACAATGAACATTCGAGATGAAATAGCACAATCAAAATATGATCCGGTGCTCCAATCGTTCATCATTGCCACTTACCGATCAAAATCAGCCTCATAATATGGCAGGGGTGACGGGATTCGTGGCGGCCGGATCAGTGGTGGCCGGATCCGTGGTGGCCGGATCCGTGGTTAATCGTTTTTTGGTCTATAGGTTCATGTTGGGGTTGAGTCGTTTGATAAAAGAGTTGAATTTTGTAATTGAAAGTAGAAACTCTTATAGTTCTAACAAACGTGGTGGCCGGATCTGTGTTGTTTTGTCCTTTGCTGATTCTCCTGTTCGCTAGTGGTACCCAATTCTCAGTTGGCGTGGAATTTTCCTCATATTATAATTCTTCATGAATTTAGTGAAGTTTTCTAATATGAAATCACACATGTGTCAGCTAACAAAAGTCAAAAGTCAAGAATGAATATATGCTTGCGTCAGTTAGTGGTAGGAATGTAATTTGTTTGATTCATTATTTAAAGATTTTAAATGTGAGAAATGGTTTTAGTTTTTTTTTAGTGTTGTATATATTTTTTTGGAGACAATTTGTCATATATTAAAATACTAAAAAAATTTCATGTGATGCACCAAAGAATCCCATGAGATTCACAATGAATCCCTTGAGATTCATACTGAATCCCATGGGATTCACAATTAATCTCATGGGATGCACCAAAGAATCCCACGGGATTCATACTGAATCCTTTGTGATTTATCGTCTTTTTACGAATCCCATGGGATTTTTTTACGAATCCCGTGGGATTTTTCTGGACGGAAATTTTGAAAAAAAAAAAAAAAATCGTCTTTTTACGAATCTCATGGGATTTTTCTGGACGGAAATTTTGAAAAAAAAATCATCTTTTTACGAATCCTGTGGGATTTCTTTACGAATCCCGTTGGATTTTTCTGGACGGAAATTTTGAAAAAAAAATCGTCTTTTTACGAATCCCATGGGATTTTTACGAATCCCGTGGGATTTTTCTGGACGGAATTTTAAAAAAAAAGTTCGTCGAAAGTATATAACAATGCATATCAATAGAAAGATAATTTTTTTCTCGTCGCGATGGTGTATTTTTCATAGCTTGAAGATTTATCGTTTGCAAGATATGTTGTTTTTTAAAAAAAGGTGTAAAATGGGTTTTTATATTAAATGAGTTAAAATGCCAATTTTGCCCTCCCTTTGTTATTTTTTGATTTGATCTTATCCATTAGATGAAAGGTGTATGGATGGTTGAGATTGGCTTATTTGTTTTTTAATTGATACTTGTTTTGCATAGATCTCACCTCATATAAACCTAACACAAATACCACACAATGTACCAATCATTCACACCACCAGAACATCTGTGATCTACCGTAAGCAAAACGACCATGGAAAAACAACCATCACACGCCCTAAACCTTACTGGAGCTTTTGCCGACTCAAAAAGGATCATCGTAGCTAGTTACACTCATTATCTCGCGCTATCCGTCTTCTACTTCCCTGTATGTGCCACAGTGACCTTTCCTTTCCTCGCCAACCTCAATGCTAACCTCATGAAAGAATTGTCCAACTCCAACCTTGATCAAAAAACAGTAATATATCTTATTATCTGCATCATATTAGTCTACATCATCACCGTATGTGACATAGCTACAATCACCTACAGTACACACCATTGCGTCTTAGGTGATCCGTCAAGTCTCTTAACCATCCTCAAGTCACTAAAATGCACCTTTTTCCCTCTTTTCTTTACGTCATTTGTGGCTGCCGTGCTTGTGGTTTTGATCACTCTGACTTTTCTTGTGAGTTATGGCTTAGTTCTTATGCTGGGACAAACCTTAGGGTTTGTTAACAGTTATGACAACTACTTTTGGTTTTCCTTGGTACTACATACTGTTATTTTTGGTGTGATTGTAGGCGTAATTATTACGAAATGGTCGTTAGCGTATGTGGTAGGTTTGGCTGAATCTAAATGGGGATTTTCAGCCTTGAAGAGGAGTTGGCATTTGTTTGAGGACGTGAGTAAGAGATCGTTGAAGAAGGGGTTGAAATATGATATATTGTCAGGTATATGTATTTTTTGTGGGGGTATTGTACCTGCTGCAGTTGTTTACGTGAGTTGGTCTCTTAATTGGACGATCAGTGACTTGAGTTTTATATTGTTAACCGTGTTTGGTTCGTTCTTCTTGATGATGGGTATGCTTATGAAGACTGTTGATGATAGTGTGTTCTATAACTATCTTAAGGCTTTTCATGATGAACTGCCTGTGAAGATTGATCAAGGGTATGTTCATCCATCTACGGATGTCAAGAAGGTGCCTCGTGTTGTTAATGTTGCCACAGCTTGATATATGCTTAATCTGTGTTAACTAATTATATAAGTGTGCTTATGTTATGTAATTCATGGTGTTTATTGGCGTTTGTTTATTTAAAATCTTGACTTTAAGCAACTAGTATATAAGTTTATGTCAAGATAGTAGGTCCTGTATTGACGTTAAGGGGATGTTTCATAGGAGTGAATCACATATAATGAAATTTCATTAGAGAATGGAATTGTTAATAAAGAGAATTATCTTAAAGAAAGCTAGAGAACGGATTCCACTATTTGACACGAACAAAAAAACCGATATAGAGAAATGTTACAAGATTGATCCCCTTGTTTAGTAAACGCGAGAATGAAATTCAATGGTTTGAATACGTAACAATAGCCTGTAATCAATCTATCATTTTTCAACCACTGAAATGTAACGAAAGCTTGTACGTTTTGTTGTCATGTAGACCCAAAATCGAGATATTTAAACCAAGTTTTCTGTTTATGTATCAATAGTATCTGCCACGTACAAAATACACGATAACAACAACAAGAAACATCATGCTGGAATTTCAGTTCCCGTTATTCATATGTATAGATGCTGTTTAAAAAATAAGTCACGGATCATCAATATAAATATATAAACCTATGCAATTCAGTGATTGTTCATATATAAACCTATGCAATTCAGTGATTGTTCATCCAAAACAATCATAATCATTATCCTCTTTTTAATTATTCAACCTGAAGTAGTTGCATGTAATTACAACTGAAAAATTAAGAATTTTCACTGAAATAATTAAACGTACAGACTACAGACTACAGACGGCAATGATTATAAAGATGTTATAACAAACTGGTGATAACGGCTAGATGAAAACGAATATGACCATGTAAACATTTCCGTTAGAGCCAAAGGTATCGTGGCGCCCTTCCCCGCCAAATCCGACGTGTCCCCCTTTTTGGGGCTGCCACCCTCACGCCACCATACCCAACCCCCCCCCCTCGCCATCTCATCTGTCAGTTATCTGGCTTGCATGAAAACACCTTTCTTTCTTTCTCTTTTGTGATTTTTTTATGTATGTGTATGTGTGTATTGACAGTGTGTGTTTTTGGTGAGGATGAGTGATGTACAACTTTTTTTTTTCTTTAATAAGAGTGGAGGGAGTCATAACATGTTAACACCCCTAACACCATGCCACGTCAGTGCCACATCATCTCAGCATCAAATAACATAACACCAAAAAACACCAGAAAATCATAACACCAAATAACACCACTTTTTACAAATTTACAAAATTCTACCCCTTCAACAAATTCATTTATTAAACATTCAAACATTTATTAATAAAACTTAAACATTACAATACAAAATAAAACATTACGATAATAATAAAAAAAAAAAACATTAAAAAAGTACGAATTAAAAATACGATTGAACAATACGATAAGTAAAAGTAAAACTATGTCGTCCATCTTTCTCCCTCAAAATCCTCACGGTTAGCGCAAAGTAATGCTCCCCATAAGATTGAGTTGGAGACTACCATGTAACATTCTTTGTCACGGAGTTCTTTGCCTTTTGACGTCGCCATAACTCACATCATATCAATCCACCTGTCTTGCATTTGTCCTATCGATCAGCGGAAAATTTCTTTGATTCACTTACATGGAACTTTTTGATCTTTTTAGAATCATGTTATGCAATATGATGCAAGAAATAAGCATGATTCTACTTATCTTGGTAACGCTGGTAAATGCACGCGCTGGTTGTTGTATTACCCCATCGTCGCTTGGTAGAACACCCAAAAGCAAACTTCAAGTATCCTTCCGTGGCTGGCCTCATTGACGCCGTTTAAATAGAAGTGTGTTTAATCATCAACGGTATTTTAGTGAATGCTATACATGTCATGCTACCAAGATTCCGGAAAACCAATGTTCCCTATCCCATGTTTTGCATATAGGTTTTGAACGTCATGCAATTTGGTTTCNGCCTTCTTACAAACAGAAGCAGAAAGCAAACCTAAACACTGTCTAACTAAGCAATCCTAATTATCTTTCAACATCCACCTTTAAATTTGAGCCAATAAAAATACATTGGGCAAAAGTATAGACCTGGAATGGACGATGGGCAAAGTTATGTTGATAAACATCGTTAGCTAAGTCGTTTATATCGAAAGCCTCGACCATTTTTGCATTCACTCCAGCTTTCATAGCTGAATATCTCTGTTTATTTGATTTCACATATGTTAAATTATTGTTATATATATAAAGAAAAAAAACAATGAAAGAAGTAGATATGAGTTTTGGGTTACCATTCCACCAATGCCACTGTAAAATTCCAACACCCGCCATGGCTGCTGCTGTTGTTCGTCTTCCATTGATTTTGTAGGTGTTAGTTTAATTTGCAGTTTTTTTAGGGGTTTAGACGACATCACATAAACTAAAGTTTGTGTAACTTACACTTTTTACCCATAAGTTTACTTTCTTTCTAAAAGATAGATACAAAATAGTTGTAAAAAATTTATTACGTGTTCGTGTTCTGTTTTAGTTGGTATGATGTATTTTATCGTATTATTTTAGTGTTTGGATAATATGAAGTGGTTAGATTTGACTCGAAATCAATTCGTCGTCCACCTATGTTTGCCCTTATGTGATCTCATTTGGTCTTTTAAGATGTTATGTGTGTTACAAGTGAATGCAACCTCGGTAGTCCTAATCAACAAGGTTAAGGTTAAAATCGTGCATCTTTCAATAATGATTTTTACTTATATTAGATTAAACCACTTTTATAACTATTCAAAACACCTAACATAGTTTTTTTTTTTTTTTTTTTTTTTTTTTTTTTTACATTTGGCGTTGTAACGCACGTTGAACAAGTAACGCTGGTTGTAACATTTGATCAACGCGAGCATGTAGGAAATCATGGTAACGCCTTAACGCAAGTTATGAATGTGCCACATAAGAATAACGTCATTCGAGCGTTACCACTCCCCATACTCTAAATATGGCTTTCATAAAAGGCGGTGTTTGGACGTGGGCTAAGATGGATATGGGCTAAAGTGTGTGTGGGGTTTTAGTTTTTTTAATGAATATTGAGCTAAAGTTTATGTAATTACCAGTATTTTTTTACTTCAATTTTTTTTTTTTAATTTTATATAATTTGTATTTTATTTTAATGAATGAAAAATTAGTTTGTTTGAAAAAAAATAAAAAAATAAAAAATAAAAAAAGTGGGTGGGGGTGTGGGGCCCTTTTGGCTTGAATTATGAGAGAAAGACCGAATGAGTATTTTGATGTGTGAGTGTTAAAAGTGAGATGCTGAGGTCTGAGGTGGCACTGAGATAGCTATTTGGCTTGAGTCACGATACCTAGTGCTCTAAACAATAGCATGTGCAATGCACACGCCTTCATTATGTATAGCTCAACTTTTTTTAGTGACCCTCTTGATTCCCACTTAGAACGGAACCGTGATTGAGTTGTGCATAAGTTGTCCATTCTTTGTATTCTCTTTTTTTAGAGAATCAAATGGCTGGAATAATGAAAGGTAATTCCTTATACACACTCTTTCACCAATGTCTCAAAGTTGAGCTTTTTGAGTTTTCATTCTTTTATTAAAATATTTCTTAAAAAGCTCATTTATTCTACTTTTTTACTCTCTTTCTTACTTTTCATACCCCATAGCCGATTAAATTCTCGACATATATAATCATGTTATGTTTTACGTTCTAATAATTATACCGTTCAATCCAAAATATTTCCTCTTTAATTTGATATCGATTTCAACATGGTTGCGAGTTGTATTTTGAAAACTCAAAATGATTAAGTGTATAACTTTTCATGAAAAAACACCGAAGAGTTTTAGCGAGGACATGTCAGTTATTGAAGAAACATGATCGTAAGATATTGAAGTTGGATACTAGTGATCATGTTTCGACTTCTGTTATGATTCGCAACATACCCAATAACTACACGTACGTTATTCATTTTCTTGAGGAACATTGTAAGAAAGAGAATGAAATGGTGGAAAATGGTGTTAATTATGCTTTTCATTTTGTCTATCTTCCTATTGATTTTATGTAAGTGTTATATGAAACACTTGTATAGTATAAGATTAGACGATACTTTCATATTTGACTTACGTAGTTATATGAAACACTGGTATATAACCTGGCAGTACCAAAACTATTAATTGGTACGAGTAGTATGGTTTCATGATGAGGGTGAAGTTGGGTCGGGCTCTTGAATCATGGGTCAAGGTTAAATAAGTTGCGAAACAAATGTCTTCCGTACATATTCAGATAATGTAAGGACACCGAGTTTTCTTTAAATATCCATAAGCTTGTTGCGGGTTAAACATTTCAGACTTGGTTAGCATTCAATCCGATAACTTAACATTCATCATGATACATTAACATTCATTGGTTAGTTTGACAGTTAACATTCTTGTGAACCAACCTATTGTCTTCATATTCAATCGAGTTGCATTATCGCATTTCATTCTATTATAGTGATAGCGTTTATACGAAATAACATCTTTGAATAACGCGAGTCAAATACGATGAGTATCGATTTTCATAAGCAAGTGTTACCACATCCGAGAATATTCAAGTGATGATCAAGATATGTGAGCCAAGAAACTCTCTTTATATTCAATTGAGTTGCATTATCGCATTTCGTACCTCTTTTATGTTTTGATTAACCACGAGTTGACACCCAAAAATAAAAATAAATAAGAGCCATGTAAGAAAAGGAGTTTAATTTATGTAACTCAAAAGGTGTTGTCGCGTATATGCATTTAGTAAATGATGAGTTTGATGAGTGTGGTCTGATTGAAGTACAACTGAAGTTTGCTAATGCTTATGACATTAGTCTTCGTGGTCAAATTATATAGGTTGTTTCTTTCTTTTACTTTTTTTGGCATAAGTACGGCATGTCATGTCTTATGCTAGTTTAGGTATTAAGTATGTAGGCGCTTTTGGTTTGCCCTTTTTGGGCTGAGATGTGGAACTCACCCACTTTCATTTGTACTTAACTGATTTTTTGGAGTAATAATATTTTACCGGGAGTAACCCTTTTATCCTAAAATTTAATAAATAGGAAGACTAATTGCTTAGAAATAATGATACTTTTTATTTAACTTATGTAACTCAAAAGGTGTTGTAAACTACATGCGCTATGAATATAACATTTTTTTATATAATTAAAAGTAGTCAACGTTGTGATCAAACCTTTAGCGAGGACATGTCATTGCCAAAGGTAAAATCATATCACTAGCTTCATTTAATTAATTCCCAACTATTAACTAAAAACATAATTAATTGGTCAACATTTTGGTCAAACTTTTGGAGAGGACAGACATGTTCTCGCCGAAAGTTTGCGGGAAAAACTGAGAGGGAAATGAATTAAGTAAATGAAGTCAAAAACAGTAAAAAAAAATAATAAATAAACAAATAACCTCTGCCATTTGGCGAGGATATGTCTTCGCCAACGGTTTTGATCAAAATTTCTTGGCTTTTTGACAAAGTCAAAGTCTGGAATCGAGTTTTTTTGGCGTGTGGTGCACTTTTGGCGAGGATATGTCCTCGCCAATGCCTTCCTCGCATGTTCTACTTATTCTTGAAGTGTTAATAATATATGAGAAATGTTATGTTCACAAAACGTTTACAAAATAAAATCCACACACATATGTGTCATGTGAGTATGGTGGCGTGAAAGATCAAAGAGCTATACAACATGATTGGTCCAACTTACTTGCCGTGTCATTGTGTGGACAAATTTTTGTAAACTTTTTGTGAACTATTACTCCTAATATATATTTTATATAAAGAATATTGAGGTAGAGTGGTATTGAACAGAAACAAATAAATGCAAACCAGTCGAATACACAATTGTAGACATGTTTAAAAACTTTAGAGATTATGGAGATAAAAGTATATTGTCAATCGAATGCAAACAAACACTTGTGTATAGCATTCAAAGCTTCTAATCTTGTGCAGATATGCAAAAGCAGATCTTAAAACACTAAAATGACAATTCACCAACCATATGCATTTAAGCATTTCAACAACACAATTGCATTAAAGAACAATTCATCTATACCGTTGAGCTATTAAATATCTTCGTTCAGTTTATACTATACACAACTTTGATTGTCTTCTTTTTTCTATTAATTAGCTTCTCCCACCACCGACTACTTCTACGACCACCAGCATTACTCCGCCACCACCATCCTGTACCATGCAGCCTCCAGTTACATCATCTGCCACCATCTCCAAGGTATTTGGTGCATGTGTTGTTTTATGTTTTTATCTCAATATTGATATATATGTTGTTGACTTAAAAAACTAAACCATTTCTTTTATTTCAAAAGTATTTATATGAACAGGTTAATACATCAAAATAAAATGTGTATATTTGGTTTCCAAAACTTTAGACATAACAAATACATGTTGTGAAACATGCAAAGTACCCCACAAACAATCATATATCAGATGTGATTAATTAAGCTTACTTTGTTTTATCATTTCAGAAACCAAGGAAAGACAAGATCGTGATTATTTTGTTTGTCTGCATCGTTGAAATAGGTGGTCTCGGAATTATTACATCAGCTAGGTAAATTGTCATTCCTTTCAATATACATAGTAATAATTTTCCTTGTGTTCTCAAATCTCAATACAACTTTATATGATTAGTTCACCAAACCATACATTAACTTTTTTTTAATAATGTAAACCAAAAATGTCAAATGTCCTTATGTTGTCGTTGTTGACAGTGAACAAACTCTGCTACCATTATTCTATATATGTATGACTGTGTTGTGGTTGAAGTGTGCTGAAGAATGAAGTGTTAGGTTTTGTAAATTTAAACTATTTGAAATTAGGATTTTAGAACTCTTGAATTAAGTAATGATATCTGGCCATTGTTGTGTTATTTTTGCCCGCCCGTTGCGGCATGGTTCTGAAAACGCACAATTGTGTCATCATAGTCCTATTAGCAACAAGTATATCAATATTTCTTGTCAAATCTAATAGCACCGAAGGTGCCCATGCGTAGTTCTCGAAATCATTTGGGCAAAAACAAAGTAAAAATTCAACATGAGAATGTATCCTTCTAAGCCAACATAGCTTTGTTTCCGCTCAAACGATTTCTAGAACTACTCAAGGCCACCTGTACTGGATTGTTTAGATTTTCTGTTGGCGCATTGTGGCGGAGCTTTAAAAACATACAGTTTTTTAGCAATATCATCATATTCTTGTTAGTACAATTATATATGTTTACATTTTATAATACTACTAGTTATTAATCTCATCTATGTACACGGTCTATGAATAAATGTTTGTTTTTAAAAGAAATTTCTGTAAACACGAAGATTAATAACAGACACCTTTTAGGGTACTGGCAATGGGTGGTTTGTGGGTTAGCGGGGTGGCCAAACCGCCGGGGAACACCGCCGCCACCCAGCGGTTTGGTTGGGAGGTATGCTCCAGCGGTGATTTACCCCTCGGAGGTTTGGAGTTTACTTTGCAACTTTTTGACCGTTGGGAGCTAGAAAAAAAAAAAGAACATATCTACCAAATTAAATACAACCAATTAATACAAATCACAAACCGGGTTGACCCGGGACGCTTCAAACCCGACAGGTTGAACCGGTTAATTTGACTCGTTTTCGACCCAACCTAGCAAGTTGACCCAGTTTAAATCGACCAATTTTTTGACCAGAACGGTTGAACCACCCGGGTCAAACCGGGTTTCAAAACATTATGTTTAATTCTCAAATCTTCAAACTTTTATTATTTTTCATTCATAACCTATAAACTTTTTTTTATGAATAAACTATTTGTCGCTATAAAATCCCGTTGCTATGCACGGGTACTCGTCTAATTTTCTTTAATAAGATTTTTCAACATTTCACATTACTTAACTTTTCACTTTTCCACTTTGACAATTTTTTCTTTTATATATAGTATAGATTATATACAATATGTATGTTTATTAAATAATGTTGTATATTTGAGATGTACTACTATGTATATTTTAAAATTTTCTCTTTGTAACTTCTACTTCATACTTTTATTTTTAACGGAAAAAGGAATGTGAACAAGATTTTCTCACACTTTATTCCTCTTTTCTATCTATGACCTGCTTACAAAAATGCATAAACTTTCTAAGCTAGGTAATAGTTAAACAAAAATTGTCAAAGTATAGATAGAAAAAAGGGGTTAATAGCGTAAAACTTGTACATGTCCACTTACGTGTTTGATGTCACACACTGTATACAAGGGTTAGTAGCTCAAAGCTCTTGTGTTTAAGTTTTTTAATGTGTTCGTGAATCATAGTGACCTTATGTAATCAAGGTAACAATGACGGACTTAGAAAGAAGTTTTAGTTGTGGTCATCGAACTGATGCTCAACTGCAATATATTTTTATTTTTTAAGAAAAAATTATTTTCTTTCAGTTAAATTACATTAGTAAATGGAAAATAAAACAATAAAGTACAATATAAATGTAAAATCAAAAATAAGTTTAAAAGGATCGATTTATCCATAATCCATCTATTTAAGTTAGTTAGATTGTGGGTCGGATCATGATCATTAATAGGTAGGGTAATGATCCGATTGAAATGTGACTCGTTGACAGCCCAACTGTTGATGGATAATGATTTTAATTTCTTTGAGTCATTCTAAGAAATTTACTTGAATCATTCGAGATAGACCTTGGTTTTTGACCAATTATATTAATCTACATACATCGTAGCACTTTGGTTTAAATAAATTTGTTGTATGTGTGAGTTCACCCACAATCGTTATACCACACTCCTCACCACCGTTAAAAATACTTAAATTATACAAACATACCCTATAAAATGTCAACACACACTCATAAATCAAATAAACAATAACAAAAACATCATAGGGCCCACAAAATTACATAATGCGTGAGTGGTATAGTAGCCTCACCCTTCCATCCATTTTTCTGCTTCTCACGCGTGACAAGGGATGGGTGCAATGGGGTGGCGCGTGACATGATGCAACCAAAGGTGACCGGTAACATCCATTGTGACCAGCCTAAAAATATTTTTGATTTACATTGTGTGATACTACGTAGTTGTTATAGGTTTGTGTGTAGCAATGGTACCACGACAAGAAGAACGTATCATTATCGGATCTCAACTTTCCAGATTTAGTTCTTGAGACTTCTTTCTTCGTTTAAGCATAAAATTAACCAAAGTCTCGTCTTTCCACTATGTCAAAACATTGTTATAACAACATTGTCTTCACTAAAAGCATTCGCCCAATGCAATTCTCCTATCATGGTGAAGAGCAAACAATGAAATCTATTTTGCAAGAAACGATAAAGTTCTTAAACGGATTGAAACTAATGGTGATTTTTTTTGGTAAAGGGTAATCCACCCGGTAAAATATGTTACTCAAAAAAATGTTTAAAAACAATGAAATGTGGCATTAACCGCAAGCAATCGCTTGACACAACAACTAAATCATTTATGACATGCCATAAATGGTAACTAGCTACAACCAACAAGACCATCAAACCAAAACCAACATAAAATAGATATATCAGAAATTTAATACAAAAAATATAAAACAACTTAGTTAAGACAAAAATCTTGAATTCCAGCAGCCTTTAATTGTGCGCAAGAGAGACCAAAATCATCATCATTATAATTGTGCCGTCACCCGTATCTGCTTTCCATTGCTCATAAAGACTCTGCTCCTTACATCTAGTTTCAGAATACAACGTTCCAATGTGATTATCAAAAACTTCATCATCATCGCTGTCAAAAACTAATGGTGATTTTGATTTAGACAAGCATCCAAGTTGGGAAACATCTCCTGATAACATTATAAGTAATTTCAAACTCGATGGTGCAATCTTATTATGCACCGTGAGATGGGTTTTTGCAGGAACATGAATTCAACATTCTGCCGTTCAAGATATTCAAATCTTTCCGCTTGTTTCAAAGACTTGTAATTCTCGCTAGCTCCTTGCTAGTCGAGTTATTTATTTATTTACATAAATGTTGCCGTTAAAAAAAATGGACAACTCAAACTACAAATTAATGGTAATTCCTATTCGATAAACAGACACAAGCGGGTCATTTTTAGGACGAGTGAAGGACCTATGGTCACTCGAATGACTACGGTTATATGTATTGTCTTGTACAACATTATGTTCATGGAAGTAATTAATATAAATTGGCTTGAATTGCACTTTTTTTTTTTCTTTTTTTTTTTTCTTATAATCATTTTGGACGAGGTTTTTTTCAAGTCCACATGCATGGTGCATCACATTATATCAAAGTTTTGAATGTATGTAATGGTGTAAAATTATAGCGCGTCAAAAGATATGAACTATAAAGCCCTTTTAGTCTTTTATGGTCCGACCACTTAAAGTTCAAGACAAATATTATTAAGAAGTAAGAGTACAAAAATAGAATGACTTGTGGGTGCGTCACACGCATCTTTCGTTTTCTCTTTCGACTTTCGTGTATGAATTTGAAGCTATTATTAATTTATGTGTATTTTTGTGATGCATATTTCACTTTAGCTTAAAAGTAAAACTATAAAGAAGATGGAGTTTATAGTATGAAATGTGAAATTGAAACAAACCCAAAGAAAGATACAATCTATATAAACCTAACACAAATACCACACAATGTACCAATCAGACACACCACCTGAACATCTGTGATCTACCGTAAGCAAAACGACCATGGAAAAACAACCATCACACGCCCTAAACCTTACTGGAGCTTTTGCCGACTCAAAAAGGATCATCGTAGCCAGTTACACTCATTATCTTGCGCTATCCCTCTTTTACTTCCCTGTATGTGCCACAGTTACCTTTCCTTTCCTCGCCAACCTCAATGCTAACCTCATGAAAGAACTGTCCAACTCCAACCTTGATCAAAAAACAGTAATATATCTTATTATCTGCATCATATTAGTCTACATCATCACCGTATGTGACATAGCTACAATCACCTACAGTACACACCATCGCGTCTTAGGTGATCCGTCAAGTCTCTTAACCGTCCTCAAGTCACTAAAATGAACCTTTTTCCCACTTTTCTTTACGTCATTTGTGGCTGCCGTGCTTGTGGTTTTGATCACTCTGACTTTTCTTGTGATTTATGGCTTAGTTCTTATGCTGGGGCAAACCTTAGGGTTTGTTAACAGTTATCACAACTACTTTTGGTTTCCCTTGGTACGATATGCTTTAGCTGTGATTTTGTGTGAGATTTTAGGCGTAATTATTGCGACATGGTCGTTAGCCTATGTGGTAGGTTTGGCTGAATCTAAATGGGATTTTCAGCCTTGAAGAGGAGTTGGCATTTGTTTGATCAGGACGAGAGTAAGAGATCGTTGAAGAAGGGGTTGAAATATGATATATTGTCAGGTATATGTATTTTTTGTGGGGGTACTGTACCTGCTGCAGTTCTTTACGTGATTTGGTCTCTTAATTTGATGATCAGTGACTTGAGTTTTACATTGTCAATCGTGTTTGGTTCGTTCTTCTTGATGATGGGTATGCTTATGAAGACTGTAGATGATAGTGTGTTCTATAACAACTATCTTAAGGCTTTTCATGATGAACTGGCTATGAAGATTGATCAAGGGTATGTTCATCCATCTACGGATGTCAAGAAGGTGCCTCGTGTTGTTAATGTTGCCGCAGCTTGATATATGCATGATGATCTGTGTTGAATTAGCGGGTTCTTTGCTATAGATATATTATATGTGTGTGTTAACTAATTAAGTGTGCAATGCTTATGTTATGTAATTCATGGTGTTCTTTGCTAAAGATATATTATATGTGTGTGTTAATTCTAATTAAGTGTGCTTATGTTATGTAATTCATGGTGTTTATTGGCGTTTGTTTATTTAGAATCTTGACTTTAAGCAACTAGTAGTATATAAGTTTATGTTAAGACAGTATGTCCTGTATTGACCTTAAGGGATGTTTCGTACGAGTGAATCACATATAATGAAATTTCATTAGAGAATGGAATTGTTAATAAAGAGAATTATCTTAAAGAAAGCTAGAGAACGGATTCCACTATTTGACACGAACAAAAAAATCGATATAGAGAAATGTTACAAGATTGATCCCCTTGTTTAGTAAACGCGAGAATGAAATTCAATGGTTTGAATACGTAACAATAGCCTGTAATCAATCTATCATTTTTCAACCACTGAAATGTAACGAAAGCTTGTACGTTTTGTTGTCATGTAGACCCAAAATCGAGATATTTAAACCAAGTTTTCTTTTTTTGGGTAAAAGGGTTATTTCACCCCGGTAAAATATTAAACCAAGTTTTCTGTTTATGTATCAATAGTATCTGCCACGTACAAAATACACGATAACAACAACAAGAAACATCATGCTGGAATTTCTTCCCGTTATTCATATGTATAGATGCTGTTTAAAAAATAAGTCACGGATCATCAATATAAATATATAAACCTATGCAATTCAGTGATTGTTCATCCAAAACAAATCATAATCATTATCCTCTTTTTAATTATTCAACCCAATGAAGTAGTTGCATATAATTACAACTGAAAAAGAATGTTCACTGAAATAATTAAACGTACATACGGCAATGATTATGAAGATGTTATAACAAACTGGTGATAAAGGCTAGATGAAAACGAATATGACCTGGGAACTATTAAACGCTAGAGAGAAAAAATTGTTAGGTCATGTAAACATTTCCCTTAGAGCCAAAGGTATCGTGGCGCCCTTCCCCGCCAAATCCGATGTGTCCCCCTTTTTGGCGCTGCCACCCTCACGCCACCATACCCCACCCCCCACCCCCCATCTCATCTGTCAGTTATCTGGCTTGCGTGAAAACACCTTTCTTTCTTTCTTTCTTTCTCTCTCTTTTGTGATTTTTTTTTATGTATGTGTATGTGTATTGACAGTGTGTGTTTTGGTGAGATTGAGTGATATACAACTTTTTTTCTTTAATAAAATATGGCTTTTAGAAGTAAGCAGGTGTTTTGACGGGTAGAGAGATGGATATGGCTAAGTGTGTGGTGGGGTTTTAGTTTTCTTTTAATGAATATTTGGCATCACCTAGCTTCATTTAAATTATCTACTAATACATAACAACATACCATAATTTGGTACAAGCATTTTGTCAAATTTGGAGCGACAGAGACAATATCTCGCCGAAACTTTGCGAGAAAAAATGAAATGGAAATGAATTAATGTAATAGTCAAAAAGG
>LBNU01006030.1:95992-107933 GCA_014162995.1 Artemisia annua | reverse complement strand
AAAAAAAAAAAAAAAAAAAAAAAAAAAAAAAAAAAAAAAAAAAAAAAAAAAAAAAAAAAAAAAAAAAAAAAAAAAAAAAAAAAAAAAATCCTACCATTTGGCGAGGATATGTCCTCGCCAACGGTTTTGATCAATTTTTCATAGCTTTTTGACAAATTCAAAGTTTGGAACCAAGTTTTTTTGCCATATAGTGGACTTTTGGCGAGGACACGCCTTCCTCGCATGTTCTACTTATTCTTGTAATGTTACTAATATATGAGAAATGTTATGTTCACAAAATGTTTACAAAATAAAATCCACACACACGTGTCATGTGAATTTAGTGGGCGTGAAAGATCAAAGAGTTATACAACATGATTGGTCCAACTTACTTGTCGTGTCATTGTGTGAAAAAAAATTTGTAAACTTTTAGTAAACTATTGCTCCTAATATACTATATTTTATATAAAGAGTATTAAGGTAGAGTGGTATGACAAAAACAAATAAATGCAAACCAGTCGAATACACAATTGTAGACAGGTTTAAAAACTTTGGAGATTTTGGAGATAAAAGTATATTACCAATCGAATGTAAACAAACACTTGTATATAGCATTCAAAGCTTCTAATGTTGTGCAGACGTGCAAAAGCAAGTCTTGAAACACTAAAATGATAACTTTCCAACAATATGCATTTAAACATTTCAGCAACACAATTGCATTAAAGAACATTTCATCTTTATTGTTGAGCTATTAAATTATCTTTATTCATTTCATACTGCACAACTACGATTGTCTTCTTTTTTTTATTAATTAGCTTCTCCCATCACCGACTACATCTATGACCACCGATATTACTCCGCCACCACCATCCTGTTCCATGCAGCCTCCAGTTACATCATCTGCCACCATCTCCAAGGTACTTGGTGCATGTGTCGTTTTTTGTTTTTATCTCAATATTGATATGTTTGTTGTTGACTTATAAAACTGAACCAGATCTTTTATTTCAAAAGTATTTATATGGACAGGTTAATACACCAAAAATATAATGTGTATATTTGGTTTCCAAAACTTTAGACATAACAAATACATGTTGTGAAACATGCAAAGTACCCCACAAACGAGACATATTGATTAATTAAGCTTATTTTGTTTTATCATTTCAGAAACCAAGGAAAGACAAGATCATGATTATTTTGTTTGTCTGCATCGTTGAAATAGGTGGTCTCGGAATTATTACATCAGCTAGGTAAATTGTCATTCCTTTCAATATAGTAATAATTTTCCTTGTGTTCTCAATACAACTTTATATGATTAGTTCCCCAAACCATACATAAACTTTTTTTTTTTTTTTTTTTTTTTTTTTTTTTTTTTTTTTTTTTTTTTTTTTTTTTTTTTTTTTTTTTTTTTTTTTTTTTTTTAACTGTTTACGTTCTTTGTTGCTTGTTAATTTATTCACACACATAACACTTTATTTTGGTTCCTTTAATAAATATTGTCTTTCTAAAATAAATGACACTTTATAGTGTAACCCTTAATAAATCTTTTCCGAAGATATCTACTACTCTCCTTGTGACACGGTCCACGAAAGCCATTTTAAATCATTCTTTGATTACCCGGGTTTTAAGTTTGGTTTGATATTTAACAATAAAAGCTACAGTTATTCATTCTAAAGTTGTAACAACTTGCTAGCCTTTTGAGACATTTTAATTAACGAAAATGTTAACTATATCCCCTAGGGTTATTTTAAGAAATTCGGACATGCATAAATTATTTGTAACTTCAAAATAACCACCTTTTGAATTTAATTGTTCACAATTAACTAAATGTATCACATTATTGCATTTTGTTAACTTTTAAACATAAGGGCTAAAATAGCAAAACGCTTCTCTTTATGACACATTTAAAAGAAAATAACTTAATTTCTCTTGAGACAATTACATGTGTAAAATAGCGAAAGGATCTATTATTGAATTGTGTTTTGTGATTACAAAATGAGGATTGCGGGTATGTTTGGCACGGTGCGATGTTGAGCTTTTTGGAGTGATAAGCGATGAGCGGTGAGCAATGAGCATTTTATTTTTTAGTAGTCGTTTGGCAAAGGAGGGGTGAGTTTTGCTATTTTTTAAGAATGTTGATTTTTCAGATGCCTCTTTAAGAAGCTGTGAGCGGTGAGTTATGACTACTGCTCACAACTACTTTTAACAAACACGCCATGCATGTATATTTATAATAAAGACATTGCTTAATGAATAAGCAATCCTAACCCTAAACCTAATGGTCCAAACTCCAAAGCCCACAATTAAGCTTGGACTAACTAATCTAGTCATCTAACATTCTCTCACAGTTTGAACGGAAGGCTACCGGATGGATAAACTGAAACATATATATGTTGAGGACTGTTTTTTCTTCTTTTTCTTCCATAATTGAATTTGGCGGCATAGTTTTTTACTGCTTGTGGCTTCCTCCTTTGCGTGACGTTTTATTTTACGTCATGGCTTGCTTGGCCTTTAGGTAGCAGCGGCAATTTTACGACCAATTATTTTCGAAAACGACTAAGATTTCTGGGGTAAAACAAAATTAATGTTGACGAGACAACATAATACGGGGTATCTTATGACGACTAGGGTTTGTGGGCTAGGGTATATGATTTGGATAGAAAGAAAGGGGTGATTATATGAAAAACAATAAAACAGAAGAAATAAATTGGGATCCTTCCGAATCATCGAAGAGTGGTCGATGACCGGAGGATAACTTTTTTGTGGTGTGTTGTACCTAAGTTCTGATACTATGTAAAATAGCTAAGAGATCTATTATTGAATTGTGTTTTGTGATTACAGGATTACATGTATATTTATAATATCCACATAATTTAATGAAAGTAATTCTAACCCTAAACTTAATGGTCTAAAACCCACAATTAGGCTTGGGCCGACTAACCTAATCATCTAACAACATGTATAAAACTTTGAGGTTCCTTTATGTTCATTTTCATTAAAACACAACAATTTTTTCTTATTTTTATTGCTACAAATCGATTACAAGAATGTAAAATATACGAGTTCAAAATGTTAGACTTATCAATTTTAGCAAATTTCAAACTTGCAAAAACAATACCAGCATTGTTTTCTTATTTTTAGTAAGATATTTAACAAGGTAAACAAATTATCGTCGAAATTCACAAGAAAAGTCAAAACAATCTACCAATATGTTCATTTATATCTCAACGAGTATATAAATATGATGAGCCTCATATCTTTTTTGGAAATTGATTAGTAGACCTAATAAATGGACCTACTAATGGACCTAATGCATAAATACCTTGTACGAGGTATTTATGCATTAGGTCCATTAATAGGTCCACTTATTAGGTCCGTGTATCAAGGTTCATCTTTTTTATATAATAAAACAAAACCGACTTTTCCATTTTGAAAAACTCAACCTTCCCTTATTAAGTAATATTTTAATTATTATTTTAATTATAATTTTTGATTATTAAAGATAATCATTTAAAAAGTTTAATCCTATCGTTAGTTGAATCTTATCTTTATCTTTTGTGTTTATCTTCTACTTATGTAGTATATCAACAAAACAAATTTATTATAATTTTTTATTATTAAAGATAATCATTTAAAAAGTTTAATCATATCGTTAGTTGCATCTTATCTTTATCTTTTATGTTTATCTTCTACTTATGTAGTATATCAACAAAACAAATTCAAAGATTAAATTATTTGTTTTTTAATAAATAAAAATATATCATTCAAAAAATTTTGTAAAAAAAATCCGCGCGCGCGCGGGTATTATAACTAGTTTTACCTATAAACTTTCCTATGCACATTCATATATAGCACACCCGATGTGATACAATACTTTGGCATTCAGTGTTGGTTTTGTTGCTTTGAGAGACCAGAAACAAGGTGATGGAAGCAGAGAATGTGAAATAGCCGCAAGGGATCGAATACATGCATGTAACATTTTGATAGTTGAGCATGTATATACACTTCTACTTGGGAGTTATGAAAGGGAACTACACAAAGGATTTGGCGTGACTATTCAAATTTTTGGTGGCATCGATCATCAAAGCAAGTCAAATCTGTTTAAACACGTGTTCAAGATTAGATTTTACCGCAACGCCGTTGTATGTCATTATGTTATTAATGACCTTTTTGTCGGTATTCCTCTTGGTACCTGATAGCATATTTTGTAATGTTTTATATGCAAATTAGTTTAGACCTCGTGCGCGCAGAGGGTTTTACATGAGTAGTATTAATATGGTTTTGATATAAGTATAGTTTAGTATATATCTAGGTATCTTTAATTTTAAAATAACTAGTTATAAAAAATTTTGAATGATATCTTTTTATTTATTAAAAACAAATAATTTAATCTTTGTTTTGTTTGATTTTTGATTTTTAATTATATTTGTTTTATTATTAAAGATAATCATTTAAAAAGTTTAATCCTATTGTTAGTTGCATTTTATCTATATTTTTTTATATTTATCTTCAACTTGTACGTGTGGTATATATCAACAAAACAAATTTATAAAATTTTAAATTAAAAAATCATAATTAAACTATTACCTAATAAGGAAATAATCTTTTTTTTTGAAATACGAAAGTCCCCACTAAAAGTTTTGTTTTATTAAATAAAAGATTATAAATAGTTTATAGTGATCTTCTTCGTAAATAACTTTATTTATTCAGGTTTAAACAAATTCACAATGATCATCGTCGTCAATAATTAAATTTTCTAATAACGATATTAATCACATAATTTTTTTTTACAGCGTTTACGAATTTTAGGTGTTTAGATCGTGGTGCTCTAAAAGTGTGGGACCTTAATACAAGTTATTCTATTTCCACAATCATTTCCCGAAGTGAATGCACTGTGTTATACTTTAGCTCGGATGGGGATACTTTTTACTATGGTCATGATGACAGGTATTTAAGGTTGTGGGATACACGCACTAGTAAATTTGAAAGTTCACTTAATGCACATTCGCGTGCTGTGACATCAGTTTGTTTATCCAAGAATGGGCGCACAAGTGGCAAAGATGATGTACACAAACTGTTAGATACACGAAAGTATGAAGTTCGGGGGTCGTGGAACTATAAGAGGGCGAAGAACCTAGATATACGTTTGGTAAATCTTGTATTTGGAGTGATATTGGAAAACTATTAGTTACATCAGACATCAATGAAAACATTTGTGTTTGGACATGAAGGATGTTATACCTGGTTTGGTGGTTTAATTTGAAAAAGCAGCCGAAACTTGCAGATAATCTATTTCACAAAATTGAAGACAACACTATGCATGGTTGTTGCTTTTCTCTATTTAGGATTACTACTGAATTGGATCAAGTATTTTGTATTCGATGTGTTTCCATCAAAATACATACTCAGTATGTTTTAGGACGGCTGATTCGCCCGACCAAGGTGAATGGGATTAGGACATTCGTCAGTAGAATAATTGTAGTGGATCAATTCTCTTAGAAGAGGTTCACAATAATCAATTGGCCTATCATTATTATTATCTACCTTAGTATTGCAGGTACAAAAGATGTTAACTACTCGAGATGC
Organism: Artemisia annua; assembly: GCA_014162995.1. NCBI lineage: Eukaryota > Viridiplantae > Streptophyta > Magnoliopsida > Asterales > Asteraceae > Artemisia > Artemisia annua. Next base: position 102,371 of record LBNU01006030.1, on the reverse strand, counting down.
ACCACCATCTACATCGATATCTTTACTTCCACAAACTCATACTTACGCATATAATACTCAACAAAGCTCAAATCAAGAACGTTCAAGATAAAGAAATCAAGATAAAGACAAGGTATTTCATCAAAGTCAAGATCAAATCAAAGAACGTCAAGAACAAGTTCATATGTCAAGTGAGGAAAACTTAAGTATGAAGATCAAAGTTATACAAGACGTGTGAGTATGTTGGAAAGAACGTAACAAAGACAAGATGAAGATATTGTTCAGAGGCAAGAAAAGACGAAAGATTTATATCACAAGATCACAAAGCATAAAAGAACAAAGAATCAAGACTCATCTACTTCAACAATCAAGGTTCAAAGATCAAGACAAAAGAAGACCAACTCACGACAAAGCATCCAAGATATCTAAGGAATGACATCCCTTAGGGGAGATTGTTAGCATTATTTATAGTAATAAAAGTGATTGTCATTCTACGTTTAGGAACTATGTAACGTTTTTATAGAATATGTAGGAGTCTAGTATTGGGCTCATGGGATTACATAAGCTAATAGGTCATATTTTAGTTAAGATAACGTTATGTATCCTAGCCCATAGCCCAAGAACCAAAACCCAAGTCCAAGCCCAAGTCCAAGCCCAAGCCCATGTAGGGAAGGCGTTAAAATGATATAAGACACACAAGTCTCACTTGTGCGTGTGCGCTTGTAGGTGTAAGCTAAATGTGTGAAATAGAAACCCTCTAATCTTTCTCTCTTCCTCTCCTCTTCTCTCTACTTCACGACCACAGCACCACCACCATCAAGTCACCACCTTTTGTGTTTAAGTTGATAAGAATGGGATCCTACAATTACAGTTTCACTATTACTGAGAAACAGTGAAATTTGGTGGTTTTATGTTCAAGGATACCTATCTTAATTACCTCTCCAAGTATATGACATAAACATTATAGACAGAAAAAGTAAAGCTTTCTTAGTGATAAAAAAAGGTTCAATACTCAGTAGCTTCCTTTACATATAAAAACACTAAAATGTTTTATTAACCCATTGAATTATATGAAAATCCATAATTTGACTTAAAAGTCAAACATATCGATGTTTAATGATTTCATCCCAAATAACACGATCATCTACAGCTTATGAAGAAGTCATATAATGAAGGAGCATAAATACACATCCGACGTTTGATAATTAAAAAAATAAAAATAATAATAATAATTATTAAATAAATAAATAATAAATAAATAACAAAAAAATAAATAAATAAAATAAAAATGAAGCCAGAGATGAAACATGTGTGAAGACTGAAGAGGGCAAATGCAGAATTGTCGGATAAAGTAATTAACATGTACCTTAGAAAATCACCTAGTGGAACTGATGGCGATTACTCCCCAATTCTTGAGACCTTCTTAATCTGTGAAATGGTGCAAATGCAGAATTGTCATATAAATTTCAAATTTCTAATAAAGTATGACAATTAGTACAAAAACAGAGAAACTACCTATTAAGATAGTTCTTTATGCATTGGGCCTTTGGGTGCCATTGTTATATAATGGCTATATGTCGCAGACCATTTCATCATTCAAATCAGAATCTTCATCAGACATTCTTCGTCTCTTGGGTGTCAAACCACATGACTCGAGAAGCCATCTATCCCCAATAATACGTAGACCTCTCAAACCATATAGGCTATGCGGAAGATGACTTATACCTGAACCTCGTATGTTTAACTCTTTCAAACATTCTAAACGACCAATTTCTTCAGGTAATTTTTCAACTAGAATAAAATGAGCAAGTTCTAAACATTAGACGTTTCATCTCATAAATGCTGTTCGGAAAATCTTGTAGAAATGTACACTCGAATAGGATTAGACTTTCTAAACATTCCAATCTTCCAATATCCACAGGTAACTTCTCAAGAAGAAAACATGAATCAAGTTCGAGAGATTTTAGATGTTTCAACAAACAAATACTATCTGGAAGAGTTTTAATCTTTGTATACCGCAAACTTAGCTCCTCTAGACAATCTAACTGGTCAAGGTTCTTGGGCACTTCTGGAATACCACCTTCAAGTGTAAGCTTTCTTAAACATTGCAAACCACATATAATATCTGAAAAAGAATTGACGTTTATGCGAGCACCAAAACCTAGAGAAATAAGCCTCTCAAGATTTCCTAAAAATGAAGCTGGGTATTCTTTATAATCACACCAAAACTGAAACTCTGGCCAAGTATTGTCGGGATCACTCCAGATAATATCTGCAATCAGATGTAACTCAGATAAAGAAACAACCTCAGGTGGAGAGTTAAACTTAAAAGATTTAAACCTCCCACAATCACTGAAGCATAAGTAGAGAAGCTTTTTCAGACATTCTGCAGGAGCATTAATTTCTTCCAAATCATAACAATTTTTAAGATCCAAACTTTCAAGATTTGGAGTCAGCCCAAGGTCAAGAGTCCTCAACTTTGCATTGTCATTGAGGTGGAGAGTTACGAGCTTTGGACATTCAGCGGGCATACGAAGTTCAACCATATTAGTACAGTCCCAGAGGCCTAGCGTCTCAAGATTTGGAGTAATCCCGAGGTAAAGGGTCTTCAACTTTAAATTATTGAGGTCGAGATTAACAAGTTTTGGACATTCAGCGGGCATACGAAGTTCGACCATATCAGTACACTTTTTGAGGCTTAGCGTCTCAAGATTTGCTGTAGTCCCGAGGTGAAGGGTCCTCAACTTTGAATTTCTGAGGTTGAGATTAACGAGCTTTGGACATTCAGTGGGCATACGAAGTTCAACCATATCAGTACAGTCCCAGAGATTTAGCTTCTCAAGATTTGGAGTAATCCCGAGGTAAAGGGTCTTCAACTTTAAATTACGAAGGTTGAGAGTCACGAGCTTCAGAAATTCAGAGGGAATCTGAAGTTCGGCCATATCGATACAGTCATTGAGACTTAGCGTCTTAAGATTCGGAGTAATCCTGAGATTAAGGGTCGCAAACTTTAAATTACTGAGTTTGAGATTTACGAGCTTTGGACACTCAGACGAAATCTGAAGTTCTGCCATATCGATACAGTCTTTGAGACTTAGCGTCTCAAGATTCGGAGTAATCCCGAGGTGAAGGGTTGTCAACTTTGAACTTTTGAGGTTGAGAGATCTGAGTTTTGGACTTTCAGCAGGCATGTGTAATTTTTCCAAGCTTTCACAACTACAGATATGTAACTCCTTTAGATTTGGAGTAACCTGGAAATGAACTTCTACCAAATCATAACAATGTTCAAGAATTAGTGTCTCGAGATTCGGAGCAACACTAAGGTCAAGGGTCCTCAACTGTGAAACGACGAACTTTAGGAACCTGAGCTTTAAACAAGCCTGTCATAAGCAACAAAAAGGGGAGAGATAAATGTTAATTGGTGCAATGACTAACAAAAGAGGGAAAGATAAACTACCAAATAATCAACTATTATTATACCTTTTCTTCTCCATCTTTCCAAAGTTGAACGATATTGTCGAGCTTCATTTCAAGTCCAACAAGATTATTTGCTTGAAATGTTTTTGGTAAACATGAAAAAGGATAACCACTCCATTTCAGAAATCGTAAGGCATTCGGAAGGTGTAGACTATCTTCATCAAAGTTCCATTTGCTAATTGTGTCTTCATTTACATATGAGGCATTCACGTGAAGAAATCTAAGTTCCTTCATGTTTGCGAGACCGTTCATTAAAATTCCAAAATTCAATCCATATGCATAAAGTGATATACATTTTGTTGCTTTGGTACCCTGTAATTCAAATAGCAGTGACCATGAGATTTGTTTCATTACAAAACAAAATGTGTCAAGTATTAGGGATGATTCCAAATTTACCTAACTTGAATATCAAAATACCATATTCCTCAAAACACAAGTTTTTAGTGCATATATTGAGGAAATATGGGATTATGATGTTTAAGTTGGGGAAATATAAAATTGCCCACCCGAAGTTAAGGCACTAGAAGGTCAATCTACTTTTTCAAAATAATCAATTTATGGATTTTTTTTTTTTTTACTTTTTATTTATTTATTTATTTATTTTTGTAAGAAAGGCATCCACTTTATGGAATTAATTTCTCGAATTAATAAGAAGTGTTTAGGTTAGGGTTTCTAATTTTTATAAAATTTGGGTATTTTTGATTTTTCTATTAAATTAGAGGAAATGGTTAAATTTGATATTCTAAGGTTAGGGTTTTCGTTAAATTTAGGGATTTTTGGGTTATGTTTCAATTGAAGGTGGTGGTTGTGGTTTTTGGGGGTGTTGGTTTGATGGTGATTTGGTGGCAGGGGCAATTGGATGATGGTGGATGGGTTTGATGATTGTTGGTGGATTATCATAGTAGAATAAAGAAAAAGTGTATTTGACTACCGGTGTTAAATGGCTTGTTATCATAGAAGCTATTTTGTATATATTCTAAGGTTAGGATTTTGTTAAATTATGAAGTTAATTTCTCAAATTGAAATGTAATGTTTAAGCTAGGGTTTCTAATAATTTTTATAAAATTTGGGAATTTTTGTTTTTTCCATTAAATTAGAGGAATTGGTTAAATTTGATATTCTAAGGTTAGGGTTTTCGTTAAATTTGAGGATTTTTTGGTTTTGTTTAAATTGAAGGTCGTGATTTCTGAGGGTGTTGGTTTGGTGGTGATTTTTGGGTAATTCGTTGATAGTGAATAGGTTTGATGAAGCTATTTTGTATATGTAATAAAACAAACTTGTGTTTTAGTACAATGACTAAATTGAACTTTTAAAAAAGTATACCGACTTTTTAGTTTAACTCAAATAACTTGATACTTACCGAGTCACTAGCCATAATATCTTTAATTTCATCGTCAATCCATAACCGGCTATGTCTTTCAGGTTGATCGGGGTTCAGTCGACGAACAATATTCATGCCCATTTCTTCTATATGGTCGTGCATATCCAAGTACCCATATTCAGAAATAGCTATAAGAGATTTCAGTTCAAGAACCCTTAAACCAATTCGAGCACGAAATCCACAGCTTTCAAGCACTACGACTGCATCGTCTTTCGGCCAACCTTTAAGTAAGCATGAAACATCTAGGAATATTTCCTTGTAATCCTCCTCTAGATCGATATAGCTTAACTCCAAAACGTTCATAGTTTCATTTAATGGAATTGTTTCTAGTCTTTCTAGCGCATCTTTCCAGTCAAGATCATCTTTGCCACATAGAAACGATCCCAAAACTTTGATCGTCAAGGGAAGACCAGCAGCGTAACGTACAACTTGTTCGGATAGCTCTTTGTACCCTTCAATTGGAATCTCTCTCCCAAATGCATGCCTACTAAAGAGACTAATTGCTTCCTTATCGTCTAACAAATGTACATCGCGAATCAAGTTCACTTTGTGTGCTATTAGTACCTGTGCATCCCTAGTTGTTATAATAATTCTACTTCCCGGCTTAAACCAACTACGGTCACCGGCTAACGCCACAAGTTGTTCTATCTTATCAACATCATCTAGAACAATGAGAACTTTTTTACCACACATCTTCTTTTTCAGCATGTTTTTCCCCTCAAGTACACCACTTACGCTGATGCCTTGATCTGATAAAACATCCGAAAGTACTTGTCTTTGTAATAAATTCAAACCAGACATAGATGGTGTTGATTTTTCCCTGACGTTTTCAACAAAGCTACAACCTTCAAACTGAAAGGATATTTGATCATAAACAGCTCTGGCCAAATTCGTCTTGCCTGCTCCTCCCATCCCCTTGATCCCTATCATGTGAACATCATCAAAACCTAATTCTAAGGATGAAGCGACATCGTTTACCCGGGCCTTCATGCCTATAAAGTTTTCATCAACACCCAAATTAATAAAATGTAACTCTAATGATATCTCTTCCACAATCTTCTGAATGAGTTTAGCTTCATGCCTGTATGTTAAAGATGCCGTTACACAATCAATTACAGATCTATAACGCATAAAACTATAGGTAATGACATACTAACATAATCATAAGAGATGCCATGGATAACCATCTCAGCATAGATAGCGAAAGAATAGCATATAGACAGGGTATGTTGGGTAAAGGGTGATTTTATAAAACGTTGGTTAAAGATAGCTGATATAACTATGTTACTGTTGGAAGTTCACTTTCACTTTAACAAACAGCTGAACCTTCAGGGGGTTGTTATGTAAATTGTTCATAACTAGTTTTCTAACTTTATAACTTTGAGCTGTGTATGTAAGTTTTGTTTGTGCAGGGTTTAAAGTGTAATATCCTTGGCTATAAAAGATCTCATCTCAGCTAGGGTTTCATATCATATCTACGCAGTCTTATCACAAATCTCTTATAATCGTTTTCATCATCATCTGGTTTTTAAGGGTTTCTGG
>LBNU01006030.1:72432-95626 GCA_014162995.1 Artemisia annua | reverse complement strand
TGATAAGTTTTCTGAAAATCTGAGAAATGTGTTTTACTTGTTATGCAACTGGAAAGAAGCTTATAAGTTGTTAAGTCTGGAAAATACATCTGTTTTAATAACTGCTAGAGATGTCAAATTTTATGAGACTATTTTTCCTTATAAAATGAAAGCAAAGTGATTCTTTTGAGTTAATGTTGAAGTAAATACTTGAATTTCTTTGATAATATTGAGTCAAAAACGCAGCAACTCCTAGTCCTCTCCCAATGATGAAAACTTGCATGAAGTTAATAATGAAGTAACATTTGTTGGTAGAGAAGGTAGTTCCAGTCAATCTGATAGGGTAGTGGGGATCATTTAGAACAGATACATCAAAATGTGAGTCAGGCATCAATCAGTTGATTTGAGTACTGCACTCTTAGATGAAAAATTTGAGCTCCTGAGGGAATAATGCAGTTCTGAAATAAGATGTACGCCAGTTTTCAAATAGTTTTCAAAATGAGTCTTTATAGCAAAAACAGGAGGAAGGAACTACTAGGCAGAGAAGATCTAGTAGATCTTCTAATTACCTTGTAGGTTAAATGATGATGTGCTTGATGCTAAACTGAAGTATGGTCTTGAATAAGTATGCTAATCACACTAGTTGATGCTGAAATTGTTGTTTTGTTTCTAATCTAAACAAGTCTTTTGAATGCCTTCTTCTTATGAAGAGGCTTCTAAAAATGTTAATGGAAGGTGCCATGAATGAACTGAAAATGTTTGGCCTTACATGAGATGAATATTGGGAGGAAGTTGATCTTCTGATGGTGAGTCGCCATAGGTTTAAGTGGGTTGGAAGATTAAAGTAAAAATGCTAATGGTGAAAATTGAAAGATATAAGTAATGTTTAAGGGTTATAATCAAAAGGAAGGTTTTGATTATGATGAAACATGCCTTTAGCCTGTAGTAAAAAATGGGACGTTAGATGTTTGCCTTAGTGTGGCAGTTTAAGGAATTGGAATAATTTTTTCAAAATGGATGTTAATAATGCTTTCTATATGGTGATTTTAAAAGAAGACAGTCTATATGTTACCACCTCCGGTTAATGTATTAAAAGATAGTAACATAAGGGTTTGCAGATTGCGAAAAAAATCTCTTTATGGCTCTAAAACGGCTCCTAGACAATGGATAATTTGAAACGTTTGTCTGGAAGCATTGTTTTGAAGCTGGTTTTGAACATATCTAAAAATGATTACTCTACCTTTTATATTAAAATCCAAATACGATATGATGTTATGTAAACTGTGCTGTTTATGTTGATGATCTGGTGATCACTGGTAGGCAGTGAAAGTTGAAATTGAGAATTTCAAATCTTTTTCAGTAAACAGTTTAAGATAAAGCGATTTGGGAGAATAAAATATTTTCTTGGTATTGAAGTTTTATAAAGTGAAAAGCGTCTTTGTTTAAACCAAAAGGAAATATTGTCTTGAGCCTTTAACATGCATTATGGTCTCTTGGTTGTAGACCTGTGTTTAACTCTTTGTGCCAAAAATATAGTGTTGAATCAAATAGAACAAAAGATGATAAGTTACTTAAAAAATGTTAGCAAGTTATGCAAAAGCTTGATTCCGGTAAATTGATTATTCTTACCTATGACCGTAGGCCTGATATTTCATATGCTGTACATTGTTTAAGTCAGGCATATGCATAGTCCTTTGCCAATCTCATTTTGATGCTTGGTTTGAGAGTCCTTAAAATTTATCTTAAGGCCTTGCACCTGGAAATGGCCCTGCACTTTAGAAAATAATGAAAATTTTTAAAGTGTAGCTTGCTTATTCTGAGCTCTGAATTGCCTAAAGGTCCGTGACAAGAAAAGTTATATCTGGTTATTGTGTTTTTGTTTAATGGTTTTTTTTTTTTTTTTTTTTTGGTTTCATTTGAAGAGTAAGAAAACAAGACTACTCTATCTAAGTCTTCAGCTGAGGCTGAAGTATTAGGTCTATGGCCTCTACTACTTGTGAAGTTTGTGGTATGTGGGTTCTTAAAGTTTTAAATGAGTTGGGTATAAACAGATAAGTGTGGACCAGGTGGAGTATATTTGTGATAACAAAGCTGCATAAATTCAGATTGCTCTAATTCTGTAATTGCAATGAGAAAACAAAAGCATTTTTTGATATTGATGTTCAATTTGGTTAGATGAGAAGGTTGCAATCGTGGGTGATTACAAAAACTGTTAAGGTTGACTCAAAAAGTCAAAACTGCTTGATGTTTTGACTCAAGCCGTTGGTTCGTACAACATGGTGTTATGGTTTAGAAAGGCTTGGCATGATTAATCTTTTTGTGCCAGGTTCATCAGTTTTGAGAGGGGGTGTGGAGTTCACTTTCACCTTTAACAAACAGCTGAATCCTTCGCAGGGTTGTTATGTATTAATTGCTTCATAATAACATAGTTTCTTAACTTTATAATCTTTGGAGCTCGTGTATGTAAGTTTGTTGTGCAGGTTAAAGGTAATATCGCTTGGCTATTAAAGGATTCTCATCCTCGCTAGGGTTTCATATCATATCTACGCAGGTTCCTTATCACAGAATCTCAATTATTAATCGTTTTCATCATCATCTGGTTTTGTTAAGCGTTTCTGTGATAAAGTTTTATGTTGAAGAAAGATTCATCTTGGATCTTCAGTTTAGGTTTGGTTAATAGACTGGTTAGAGTTGTGAGTTTCTTGTTAAATCTGTTGTTGCAAGCACTTATTAGAGGACAACAACCTTTCTTTTAATTGTTTTGGATTAGCACCTGTGTTGGGGACCTACATCTCCTGTGTTATAATGTTTTATATAAAAAGTGTATCAACAGTAGAGGCGTAGGTTGGATTGGGTGATCTATTGAACTGTGTTCTGTACCATTTAACGTTAGAGTTACAACAATAAAAAATAATGTTTAGCTAAAAATACACCTTGATGACCTTCGACCCATTTGACTCGTTTCATATCTAGCTAAAGATTTTATATTTTTATGTGCCCATTTCGACCCATTTTATGTCACACAACTCACCCGATAATAGATCAGGAACATATGATATGTATATATATAATGGAAGAAAATACCCATTAAGAGTGTTCAACTCCCATCCAGCAAGATCAGCTACTTCTTTCAAAGCTTCTCTCCATTTCCCTGCACATTCATTATTTCCATGTTTAATGAAGGCAGCTCCAACAGCCCCATTTTGCTTACGTACTTCTGTTGGCTTGACATCAAAGAAAACGGGATAAGCAGTAGGCTGATTATTCATCTTCTTCTGACACTCCATAATCTAGACTAGCTCATCTAGGCACCAAGATGAGGAAGCATAGTTCTTGGAGAAAACAATGATGTAGAATCTTGAGTCTTCAATGGCTCTGACAAGCTCATCACTAATAGTTCTCTTTTTTTTATTTTCTCGTCATCTTTGTAAGTTTCAATGCTTTTTTTGCTTAAGAGCTTCATAAAGATTGCCAACAAAGGTGTTACGAGTGTCTTCACCTCTAAAACTTAAAAAGACATCATACGTAAAGCTCTTATGAACGGATGAAGCTGAAGTAGATGCCATTGAACTTATAATTTGGGAAATTTTATTTTGCACTAATTGCAAAGAGTCAACTGGATAAGATGAATAACCTTTGTAGAGCAATATTAATCCAACTGTGTTTGTTTGGGTGGATATATATAAAAACCCAATAAGCCAAGTTTCTGCATATAAAGGCAATTTGGTCATTTTAAACCTAAAGTTGTTTCACATGTTCAAGACTTTAGTGTATGTATAGATCGAAGAAATAATGAACCACCTTTTTTGTCTAAGCTGTTCATATGTTTGTTCACTTGAAAGATGAAATTTCGTTCAACTTGTACAAGTTGGTTGGGTAAATTCAGGGCAACGACGTGCGATATTGACCAACTAACCCAGTCAAAAAACATTCCTGCGCAACCAGTTTGATGGTTTGAGCTCGGAATGAAACTGTGGTATCACATATAAACACATACGTGGTGTTACTTACGACTTACGTCCATCAACTTGTATATGAATGACATTATGACATATAAGCAATTTATATCACAAAACAAAATTATGTTTCTGAAGTAAAAAAAGCGAAATGTCAAAAATTATAGTCCAAAAACAAGTTCTATTGCTGCTTCTCTGGTACATGTTTCAAGCTACCTCTTTCTAAACCATATATCATGTTCTCAGTCTGCAAATACAGCTCAAAAAAAAACAACGAACCAAAAACAAAAACTGACATTACTTCCAAACCAAAAGTACCCCTTTAACTCCCTGTTATTATTCACACACGTAACTCCTTAATGAATACTTCTTTTCAAGATACTCGTGATTCCACGGGTCTATAAGCTAGTACTATATAATAAATGACATTTTATTTTGGTTCCTTTAATAAATATTGTCTTTCTAAAATAAATGACACTTTATAGTGTAACCCTTAATAATTTTTTTCTGAAGATATCTACTACTCTCCTTGTGACACGGTCCACTAAAGCCATTTTGAATCATTCTTTGCAATGTTTTAAAAACCGGGTTTTTAATCGACCCGGTCGAGTCACCGGGCACCGGTTCAACTGGTTCGACCGCCGGGTCAACCCGGTTTTCCATTCAAATATTTTTTTATGTTTTTGACCGGGTCAACCCGGTTTTTATTATAAAAAATTGGAAAAAAATAAAACCCGGCCGGGTTTCAAGACCCGGGTTGAACCGGGTCACTCAAAACCCGGTGGGTCTAACCGGTTAACCCGGTTTTAGAAACCCGGGTTTTTTGACCCGTTTTTGTGCCCGGGCACCGGTCCGACCGGTTCAGCCGGCCGGGTCGACCCGGGTTTGAAAACACTGAACCTTTGATTACCCGGGTTTTAAGTTTGGTTTGATATTTAACATTAAAAGCTACGGTTATTCATTCTAAAGTTGTAACAACTTGCTAGCCTTTTGAGACATTTTAATTAACGAAAATGTTAACTATATCGCCTAGGGTTATGTTTAAGAAATTCGGACATGCATAAATTATTTATAACTTCGAAATAACCACCTCGTGAATTTAACTATTCGCAATTAACTAGATGTATCACATTATTGCATTTTGTTAACTTTTAAACATAAGGGCTAAAATAGCAAAGCGCTTCTCTTAACGACACATTTAAAAGAAAATAACTTAATTGCTCTTGAGACAGTTACATGTGTAAAATAGCAAAAGGATCTATTATTGAATTGTGTTTTGTGATTACATAATGAGGATTGTGGGTATGTTTGGCACGGAGCGATGTGAAGTTTTTTATTGCCATAAGCGGTGAGCAATGAGCATTTTGATTTTTAGTAGTCGTTTGATAAAAGAGGAGTGAGCTTTGCTATTTTTTAGGAACGCTCATTTTCCAATACCTTTTTAAGAAGCGGTGAGCTATGGCTACTGCTCATAGCTCACTGTTACTGCCCACTGCTACTGCTCACTGCTATTTAAACAAACACGCCCTACATGTATATTTATAATAAAGACATTGCTTAATGAAGAAGCAATCATAACCCTAAACCTAATGGTCTAAAGCCCACAATTAGGCTTGGTCCAACTAACCTAGTCATCTAACATTCTCCCACAGTTTGAATGGAAGTCTACCGGATGGATAAACTTAAACATATATATGTTGAGGGCCGATTTTTCTTCTATCATTGAATTTGGCGGCATAGTTTTTTACTTCTTGTGACTTCCTCCTTTGTGTGACGTTTTATCTTACGTCATGGCTTGCTTTGCCTTTATGTAGCAGCGGCAATTTTACGACCAACTATTTTCGAAAACGACAATGATTTCTGGGGTAAAACAAATATTAATGTTGACGAGACAAAATTAGTTGAATGATGGCTAAATCAACATAATACGGGGTATCTTAAGACAACTAGGGTTTGTGGGCTAGGGTATATGATTTGGATAGAAAAAGAAAAGGGTGACTATATGAAAAACAATAAAGCAGAAGAAAATAAATCGGGATCCTTCTGAATCATCGAAGAGTGGTCGATGACCGGAGGATAACTATTTTGTGGTGTGTTGTACCTAGAGTTCTGATACCATGTAGAATAGCTAAGAGATCTATTATTGAATTGTGTTTTGTGATTCAGGATTGCATGTATATTTATAATATCGACATAGCTTAATGAATAAGTAATCCTAACCCTAAACCTAATGGTCTAAAACCCACAATTAGGCTTGGCCGACTAAACTAATCATCTAACAACATGTATAAAACTTTGAGGTTCCTTTATGTTCATTTTCATTAAAACACAACAATTTTTTCTTATTTTTATTGCTACAAATCGATTACAAGAATGTAAAATATAGGAGTCCAAATTGTTAGACATATTAGTTTTAGCTAATTTCAAACTTGCAAAAACAATACAAGCATTGTTTTCTTATTTTAGTAAGATATTTAACTAAAGGTAAACAAATCGTCAAAATTCACAAGAAAAATCAAATCAATCTACCAATATGTTCATTTATATCTCAACAAGTATATATAAATATGATGAGTCTTATATTTTACCTATAAACTTTCCTATGCACATTCATATATAGCACACCCGATGTGATATAATACTTTGGCATTCAGTGTTGGTTTTGTTGCTTTGAGAGACCAGAAACAAGGTGATGGAAGCAGAGAATGTGAAATAGCCGCAATGGATCGAACACATGCATGTAACATTTTGATAGTGAGCATGTATATACACTTTACTTGGGAGTTATGAAAGGGAACTACACAAAGGATCTGGACTGTTCAAATTTTTTGTGGCGTCTATCATCAAAGCAAGTCAAATCTGTTTAAACACATGTTCAAGATTAGATTTTACCGCAACGTTGTTGTATGTCATTATGTTTAAGATATTAATGACCTTTTTGTCGGTATTCCTCTTGGTACCTGATAGCATATTTTGTAATGTTTTATATGCAAATTAGTTTAGACCTCGTGCGCGCAGAGGGTTTACATGAGTAGTATTAATATGGTTTTGATATAAGTATAGTTTAGTATATATCTAGGTATTTTTAATTTTAAAATAATTATAAATAGTTTATAGTGATCTTCTTCGTAAATAACTTTTTTTATTCAGGTTTAAACAAATCCATATTTGTCATCTTCGTCAATAATTAAATTTTTTGATAACGATATTAATCACGTAAGTATTTTTTTTTACAGCATTGACGAATTTTAGGTGTTCAGATCGTACGTGGTCTCTAAAAGTGTGGGACCTTAATATAAGTTCTTCTATTTCCACAATCATTTCCCGAAGTGAATGGATTGCGTTATACTTTAGCTCAGAAGTGTGGGATACTTTTTACTCCGGTCATGATACGGTTAAGGTTGTGGGATACAAGCACGCACTAGTAAATTTGAAAGTTTAGCTAATGCACGCTGTGACATCAGTTTGTTTATCCAGGAATGGGCACAAAATATTGACTAGTGGCAAAGATGATGCACACAAACACTTAGATACACGAAAGTATGAAGTTTGGTGGGTCGCGGAAGTAAAAGAGGGTGAAGAATCTAGATATACGTTTGGTAAATCTTGTATCTGGAGTGATACTGGAAAACCATTAGTTACATCAGACATCAATCGAAACATCTGCATCTGGCCACGAAGAATATAGGCATTGGCCTCTATCAGAGAGATGGTCCGATATTGTGAATGACTATGTCTTGGGAAAATCATTCTATTTAATCAGTATGTTGCTATAACGTTCGGATTTAGTTCTCTATTCTTAACGATCATAATTTATAAGTTCATGACCTGATATGATGTTATTCGCATAATATGATATCCGTAACATTATAATGAGAAGCAAAACTGGTAAAAAAATCATTTGGAGATCAGAAAAATAAATAATAAGTTCGTTGTAACTTGATAACTTGAGCTATAAATAAATAATAATAAAAATCAATAAGTTCGTTGTATCTTGATAACTTGAGCTATAATACTGGTTATACAAATTCACTTTTTTGCTATTCGTTTCGATATGTTTCCATCAACATACATATGTTTATAAGTTATTTCACATGTTCAAGACTTAACGTATGCATAGATCGAACACATAATGAACCACCTCTTTTGTCTAAGTTGTTCATACGTTTGTTCACTTGAAAGATGAAATTTCGTTCAACTTGTACAAGTTGGTTGGGTAAATTCAGGGCAACGACCTGCGGTCTTGACCAACTAACCCAGTCAAAAAACATTCCTGCGCAACCAGTTTGATGGTTTGGGCTCGGAATGAAATTGTGGTATCACATGTAAACACATGTGGTGCAACTTACGACTTACGTCCATCAACTAGTTGGCCGAGGACCTGATAAACACATAGATAATGCTAGACCAAAAAGCCATCTTGATAAAGAGCCATTGTAGCTTCAAGCTATCGTAAAATTAAAACAAGGTAAAATAAGCCCTGTATATGACATTATGACATATAAGCAATTTATATCACAAAACAAAATTATGTTTCTGAAGCAAAAAAAGCGAAATGTCAAAAATTAAAGATGTCCAAAAACAAGTTCTATTGCTGCTTCTCTGGTACATGTTTCAAGCTACCTCTTTCTAAACCATATATCATGTTCTCAGTCTGCAAATACAGCTCAAAAAAAACAACGAACCAAAAACAAAAACTGACATTACTTCCAAACCAAAAGTACCCCTTTAACTCCCTTTTACTCGACCCGTTTGTCTACTGCGCATACAAGGTGTACCCAACTGCTAAAAGCACAGTAAGAACCGCAGCAGCACCAGCAGCATAGTAATACATGTAGTTGTTTGACTTCTTGCGTTTAAGTATCACCTTTGAGATCGAGTCGGGTCCCTTCCCTCTGTTGCTTCTGCTTCTCACTCTCACGCGCTCTGTGGTCTTTGTTGTCGGTTTCGCCTTTTCTTCAACCTTCTCTTCCTCGGGTTCCTCTGCAACGTCCTCCACCGTTGCTTCCTCTGGAACCTCAACAGTGCCAGATGCCTGCATTTTCTTCTTGTCTTTCTTTTCCTTATCCTGTAATCAAATTTTAAACATCACTCGTCATTCGAAGTCCACAAAGAAACCCTAATAACTTGTTTCTTTCTTGAGTAAATTATGTACATCATTCATGTGGCTTGGGGAAAAAAATGGAGATCTTGATAATATTTAAATGGTCCATAATCGCACTGTTTGTTATTACTTTTGACCCCTCAATCATGTAACCAATTTCGCTTTTGGTCCTAAACAGAAACGAATGAGGGGCCAAAAGTGAAAGCAAATTGTGTGATTAGGTACACCTTATATTGATGTTCAAAAAAAAAGGTACACCTTATTAAAATAGTATCAGCAATGGACCACTTTTTATAATTTCAAATTAGTTATTACCTTAAGCTTCTTCTCTGCTGCTTTCTCAGCTTCTTTCTCGGCTTTCTTTTTCGCTTTTGCTGCTGCCTTTTCAGCGAGCTTTTTCTTCCTTTCTAAAGCCTGTTTCGCCTTTGCAATCTCTTCTTCCCTCTTGATCTCCTTTAGCTTCGACTCATCAACTTCTATTGGTTTAGCTGGTTTTGTATTCAAACTAAAAACTTCCTCTTCTTCTTCAACTACTATTTTCTCCTTTTTACCCTTTACTGTACCGTTTGCCTCCTTTGTCTTTTTGTTGTCTTTTTCCTTCTCGACAACTGGTGGTGGGACAGAAACAGGAGTAGGATCTTCTTTTGGTTGCTTTGCCTTTGGTTTTGCCACAACTTCTGTCTCAACTGGAGCAGGGGTCGGTTCTGGTGCAATCAAAGGCTTCTCGCCTGGGTTTCTCATACGCCCATCTTTGCTTAGCTGGCGCATGTCGAGTGATTGCAATAGTCTTTTCTCGTAATCTTCTCTGAACGCTTTGCTACTGTTCCACTCAGCCATGAACTTGTCCACCTAAATGCATTAAGTCGAACGTTACTGGTAAGCTCAAGAAAGATAACCAAATAACTAGTTGCAATGTGATGGATCTGTAAAATTCTGCTTCTACGTTGAGTGTTTATTACATCCTGATTCTTAACATTAATGAATAAAAGGATCAAAAAGACGCATTTTGTGAAAATATACAATATTTTGTGAAATGTGAATAAAAGTCTATTAACATGAGTTAAAAAAGAGGGTTAGAAATGTGAATTTATTCTACCCATTGCAGCGGATGAAACTGATTATTTGACTTTTGACTAATGATACCTAGAAGCACATCAGATATTCAAACCCAAGACTTTTGTACGAAGAGTTAACAAACCTCTGATGTAGAAAGCTCTTTAAGGGCGGTAACGTCCTTATTTGCAGCCAGCCTTCTTGCATCATTCAAGAGTGAGCGGTTCTGGTAAAAGCAAGTATTCTGGAAAGATAGGAAACACAAAAAAATGATCAAAACAATCCTATCTCAAAACACAAAACATACCATAACCTAAAGACAAACTTACCCCTTCTTCCTTTTTATTCCTCAGCTCACGAATCTTATCATAGACCTTGTCCCTTTTCTCAACCACAGCATGCAATTCTTCTTCTAAAGAAGCAATCACACTGTTAATGGCCTCTTTTTCAGTCTCGAGTGTCTTAACTTTTGCCTTAATAGCCTGTTGATCTTTGCGGGCTCCATCAAGATCAACGCCAATAAGCTACAAGAACACGGAAATCATAAAAAAGATCAACACATAAACCACAATGACCAGAGTCCAGACAGGTTCTTAGCTGAACAAGAATTTGAACAAGGTTGCAGGCAGCAGTTTTAACTCGTTTATATACAAATGGGTCAAATTTGGTAATGGTTTATCTTCAAGGGTAATTTCTTATGAAATACCAGCACACTTATTTATTCATCCCGTGTTAGTCTTTGTACTTTTTTGTACATCGAAGTCACTAAACAATGGTTTAAGTAAAAAATAAATAAATAAAGGGAAATAAGTATAATAAACTAAACTAAATAGAACATGTTAAAAACTACTTGGGTATTTTATGCAAATAACCCCATCTTGAATGGGTCAAATGGGTAAAGCTTAAAAATTAAGGAAACGGGTAAAGTGAGTTAAAATTTAACCCACGCGCATTCAAATGCATAGAACCCTCCATATTGTTTTACCAAAAAAGTTTAGAATTACATAGTTACATGCACAGCTATTCTAATCATGTTTAACAAATCAATTATTAGTTGAACCTACAAAAAAAGAAAAAGTTGTTGCGGATCATGTCGGCATCCAATTTCGATACATGTATTAAAAAATTGCCCATTTTGACCCGTTACCCAATCCACCCGTATTGAGACCTCAGGATAAGGCATTCTTACTTTGACCTGGTCTTGAATGACATCTTTGTCACCAACAGATTTCTGAACTTCCGCCCTCATGGCAGCGTTCGCAATAACTTTATCTCTTGTCCCTTCAAGTTGTTTGATTTCCCTAATGATTTGTTTTTCCTCGTTTAGGGTAATACTCTCATGTTGAATGCGGTATTGCATACTCTTAATCTACATAAAAAAAAGTGTGAAAAAACATCATAAACAACAAAAAAGGAAATGAATTGAATGTTGTATTTCATGATACATGAAAACAGCACTTACAACACCATTGAGCTCTTCCTCAGATGAGCATATGTAACTTCGATTGTCTCTACTATCATTCTTGGGACCCCGTAACTTGCCCAAAGCCTGCTGCAGAGGCTCAATTTCTTTTCTCTTCCCATCCATAATCGTCCTGAAACGGTTCTTCTCTTCAACTTGTTCCTTCAATTGGCTTATTACTTGAGCTCGTTCAGCCTGAGAAATCACCAATTAAATTAGAATTATTTGCATAATTATAAACGTACTTTTTCATTATCACGTTTTGGACGTAATAATCTTTTTTGTACATACAATAAAAAAAATGGATTTGTGTTTTGTTTGGGTCATTTTGTAGCCTGTAGATTTACTATACAACTATAATAACATGTTTATACATAATTTGAGCGTTTTAATACATAGAAGTATCATTTTGAAACCGATTTTAAAGTGTTTTAATACAAAATGAAGAAAAGGAGACACAACTGTCTTTTGATCGCCCAAATGTATGAAGAAAATAAAAAGAGCAGTGACTTGAACAGGACACATAAAAAAGTATGTCAAAATTTTATACAAAAAACATTTTACTTTTAAACGTGTACACAGACAATAGTGTCAATATAGCTAATTACCCTCTGTGCTTTCAGCTTTTCGTAGATCATCTCCCGGGCCACATTGAGCTTTTTAAGATCCTTATCAGCCTGATCTAATTTAGCTCTCACACTCTGGTCGTCAAGTGATCTGTACTTAACAAAGTAAACCTGATGAAACTTTTTTTCTTCAGGCCACTCATCAACTACATCTGTTGGAAAGCTGGTGGCGGGTGACTTCTCTACACGAACTGACTCACCAGAATCAATTTCGCCAACATGCCCATTAACACTGGTCTCTTTCTTCCCGTTCTCGACAGCTACGTGGGCCACCTCAGACTCAACACCGTCAATACCACCCATGTTTTTTCAAGATGAAAAACTAAAAGAACCTTCAAAATTCGACAACCCTGAAGCACAGATAACAAAAAGATCAGCCAAACATAGAAAAGTCAACACCTTTTTAATAAAAGTAGTGAAATTTGCACAACAATTATAGAGATAAAAATATTAAATGTCATGAAATACATCATCTTGAACCAACATACAAGCCTAATTTAGCGATCAAAGTGACCTTCAGCAGACTTGTTTATTATACTAATAGCAAATAAATAAAAGTAAAGAGCTTTTCGCTGTGCTTCTCAATTGAATAGTCCAATAGCAGTATAAAGTATTAAGTGACCCGCAAAATCCAATCAACATTATTTAAGGTTAAAAAAAATCCTATTTAAAAATAACCTACAATCGATATAAAGATAAAGATACCTAATTACCAAACTGATTATTGTATAAACACAGCTTCGTGTATGTTTGGATCATTTTGTGACTGCTAAACTTAACAATTCTTATATCAAAATTTAACATCTTTATACATAAATTTAACATTATATATGATCTCCAGGTAAAATTCAACATTCAGCATAGACTTAACATCCCCATATGAAAAATTAAACATCTTTATATAAAATTCAACATTAGTATATCAAAATTTAACATCTTTACATACAAAGCCAAGATCTTTATATAAAATTTCAACAATATTATATAGAAAAATCATTATTTGATTATTCCAATGCAAAAACAAAAGTACAATAACAAAAAAACAGCACAAACATTAAAGTAAAGTTCCATTATATGACAAAAAAAATCCCAAAAAAACAAAAACTTATCATTTTAAAGATACCTACCTAAAGTCCTAAACTATCTAAACATTAATCAAACAGAATATCCAATCCAATCCCAATCCTAAATCACACATCCAAACACCCCTTAAACCATCAATCAATCCAATCAAATAGTACTAATCACAAAAATTCAGACCCATGATCTTGATCAAGATCAAGATCCATAAATCTTTATAAAAAAAAGATCCAATCTTTATACAAATCACATCACAAAACCAATCAAGAATCAATCTTTACATGCATTAAACACAAAATCATGAAAACCCAATTCATAAAACTAAATTCCAATAATGAAAAACACAAAATTTAATAACCCCGGATCAGATTCAACCCAGATCGAATTAATTCATAATAAAAAAGCTAAATTAACTAAAAATAAATAAATAAAGGGTCTTACCAATTAGCAACAAAAAATGAGATTAGAAGTGTTTTTAAAGCATAACTGATTTGAGATCTCTTTGTGTTTTTAGAGAGAGAGAGAGGAGTGTTTTAAGACTTTCAGACTTGTGGATTTGTATGTATTTATATAAAGAAAGATGTGAAGTCATAAAGTCTTTTTCCCTTTTTCACTAAAATGAAACAAATATAGATATGATACTTTTTACATAACAAATATATCATTAAAAGTGCTATAAATATGTATGTATTGTGGAAATTATTTTTTTACTAGTTTAGTAAAGTGGATTTAATGTAAATGAAAGGAAGAGAAACAGAAATGCTATAGCCCCTTATAAAATTCACACAAAAAATTCACTCGTTTATGTGTTAGCAGACGATTAGTTTAATAAGAAAGAGGAAAGATAAACTACTAGAAAATGCATCAGTGACCCGCCAACACGTCAACGAGTAGATTTTTTGTATAAATTTTGTTAATGGGTTTAGCATTGATATGCATATAGCTATAATAACAGCAACTTGTGACGTTCAATGTTATAGCAAAAAATTTTGTCACATCATCTTTCATCATATAACTCATAATTTAACTTAACATAAACAAAATCAGCCTTCCTTATCTCTCAGTTTATAAGACACATCCGGGCCTCACAGTTTTTAATCTTTTATTTATTAAATTAAACAATACATTAAAATAAATACATTACATAATTTAAATAAAGCAAAACACTGCATTTAAACCAAAATTTTATATAATGTGAGACTAATAATGCTAACAAGTAGGGATTAGAAATAAAATAATAAAATCTATAGGGATAAAGAAGAAAAAGAAGAAGGAAAATAAAAAAAAAAAAAAAAAAAAAAAAAAAAAAAAAAAAAAAAAAAAAAAAAAAAAAGTTGGAAAGCCTTATTGTATATCATTTTTATCTTCATGCTTGCTTCCTGCCTTGAGCTTGCTTGCCCGAAAATATATAAATAAATAATGGTTATGGCTTGGCTGGTGGGGTAACGCTAGGCCCTATAACGCGACCACCGGTGTGGTGGTCCGTGCCATATGTTGGCGTTTTAGCCTATAACGCACCTCACCATATGCTCTGTAATTGAACTACAAGAAAAGTTGAACTTGATAAAATATCCAGTAAGGTACAGCTTGGTTTTCAATTCATGGTAAAAAGAGTAAACAATCCTTTTTTAATTTAGTTGCATGTTTTTGGTTGCGAATTACCCGTTAATTAGCCAGTTCCAGAACAAAGTTGATGTTATCTAAAAACGAAAACATATATTAGATCATGAATAAAGTTTAATATCTAGCCTGAATTAACGAGCGACACTAATGATATTATACAATTTAATTTGTATTATTATAGTTTTGTTGTTTGATTAAGTTTATTCGATCTAACTTTGAAACTCATACATCTATACGTGTAATTGATTTTATACATAGACAATGAAATTATCATAATGTCTTTTTAGAAGACATGATGCTACAATATTTTGTCACCACGACGGAACATAGTATTTAAGCACAATTATAAACTATTTGAGCACTCCTTTAACATTACATAATGTTGGAAGATGTTTTTCTTAAAACACCGTGAATATGTTTGGAATACGTTTTCAAAGACACTAGCAGGGTACCCGCGCGATGCGGCGGGAACCCTGTGACTATATTTTGCGACGAGCAAATGTTATTCGGTTATACGTTTTTTCTGTAATAATAACCGTACAAATATTTTTAAGTGTTAGTAGAATACCCCCGCATTATAGCGGCGGGTACATGTAATTGATATTTTCGGCGAACAATATTTTTTTTTCTCATTTCAATGACTTTATATCACCATACAACAACTTTATGTCACCAAAATAAAATTTCGCATAATCCAATGACTTCCAGCCCAACTTAAAATAGTTAAAGTCTAATCAACAATAAGCCCAACAATGACCCAATATCACAAATCCTAACCTCTTATACCTAATTTATCTCATTTCAATCATAAACTTACTCATCACAAACTAAAGTGCAGCCACCAATTCTTTTTCTCCTTGTGCAATCCGAATCTGACACTCTTATAATTTTTTTCCTTCACTAAACTACTCACAATACAAACAAATCTCCTATTTGGTTCTTTCTGATTCAATATAACCGAACACAAAGAAACATTTATCTCATTTTTCTGTCTTGATATTCGAAGAACAAGGACCACAGTGTTTTGGCTTCTAGATCCTTACGGGTCTCGGGTAGGTGGGTGATTTTTGTATCTTGTCTACCGAAAGAAGGAAAATATGATAACAGTTTTGTTATTGTTTTATTTTTATTACTTTCGGATATGAAGATTGTACGAAAGTGGAACAGCAAAAAAACTGAGATCTATTTTGTTATTTTAATTTTCGTTTTACATCTTGTTTAAGGATCATTTTTTTCTTTTTTTTTTTTTTTTTTTTTTTTTTTTTTTTTTTTTTTTTTTTTTTTTTTTTTTTTTTTTTTTTTTTTTTTTTTTTTTGCGTTGAAGCGTACGTTGGTGAGTTAACTCGGGTCCCAATGCATTAATGTAATTTTTTAAGGATCGTTTTACATCTTGTTATTTTAATTTTTGTTGTACATTGTGCTTAAATGATTGTAACTTTTGGTGTAGGGGTGTTTTTAATAGCATTAATATAGATTTACAAGGATAGTGGTCTGAATTTTACTCCATGCTATTTTTTGTTGTACACCATGCTTGGTTATTGTAATTATGAAAATTGGTTGCTTTAAAGAGTTGTAAATCATGCATCATTATTTGTAAATTTGAAAATTTTGGAGAGAGAGTGCTTCCTCTATTATATGTAGTATAGATTAGTAGTTGTGAGGCCTAAAATTTTCTTGGTTTAACTCAAACTTATGGTGAAAGTTGTTGGTTGCATAACTTTAAATTTACAAAAAGGATTAGGTCGTATAATAGCAATTTACTTTTTTAATGTACCGACTTGGTAAGTGAACTTTAAAAAAATTATTGAAATGTGACGAACTTTCATAAGTATTTCAATTTGGTACGTGATGATGACGTGTCACGTTATAAATGATGTTATGTGTCAGACTTTCAGGTATAACATGTTATCATCATGTATCAAATTGGAACACTTATGAAAGTTCGTTACATTTACACAATTTTTTTAAAATTCACGTACCAAATTGATAAATTTGAGAAAATATATTACTATTTTTCTACCTAATCCCTTTACAAAAGCTCAAAACTATATCTTGTACCAATGTGTATTAGGGTGTTATAAACTCCTCTGCTTAAATTGTTATTGTCATCATCAAAACCTATCCCACCATTATAAAACATGCAAAAAGTCTTTTTCAAAACTTTTTTAGACTACATTTAAATAAATAAATAAATCTAATGGAAACTTATAATTTATCTATATGTAAGTCCTTTTCTTAGATAAAAGGTTTTTCCGGTAAAATATATTACTTCAAAAAGCAATTAAATACATAGGATGTGAGTGAATCCCACATCTCAACTCATTACAGTCAAACAAACGCACCTATCGTACTTCAAACAAAATCTATCATAAGAGAGACATGTCAATCTTGTGAACCTGTCAAAATAAAATGCCAACAACAAAACAAACTACTATCTAACTCTACTATGGGTACGAATATCTCACACATCACAGAAAGCAAGTTGTTCCCCACTCCTCAGTTAAGTCATTACTATCATACTCGTAACCATAATAACCATCATAGTCTTCATACTTAAGGAAACTTACATTATTAGCTCATCCACCAACATGATTCGGGTTAGTCATATATCGAGCCATGTCATCATCAATATCCTCAACTTCATCACTATCTGAATATTTTCCTTGATTTTTCATAGTAGTACTCGGTTCACATCCCGATGATTTCACAGTAGCCTTCTTTTGCAAAGGTAGCGGCTTCCCTCCATCATCAAATAGCACAAGCTTCCCATCAAGCATTTGATTTTCAAGTTCACTAATTCTTTCAGGCAGAGATGTAGTACCTGGATTATCAAATGCCAAATCTTTTCGACCATCTCCTTACTCCACGTCCACCATAGGGTTTGATATATAACAATAGTTCGAAGTGGAAGGACCGTACGACCCACTCCATCCTCCACATCCACCATAGAGCTTAAATCATCAAACGAGTTTGATGTAGAAAGAACCATAGTATCATAATTAAAAAAGAAAAATAATTTTTCTAGAAAAGAAAATAATAATTAAAAAAATAAAAGAAAAACCTTTGTATATAGAACTTAAAACTATTTGAAATATTTTGATTTCATATGTAGTACATGTAACTTTGTAACTTGTAAGTATGTTAACAAGCTATTCAGAATACGCTTATTCGTTAAACTTTCCTTCATGATATATCCAAGATTTGAGTGCCCTTAACCATTTAGTTAAAATTCAAATTGAAGTAACACAAAGGTGACAAACATATCTATATCCCTTAATTTGAAACTATGACAGTGAATTATATCTGTCACATAAATAGGTTTATTATAAACTGTTTATTTTTGCAAAGGACTTCCATTATATAACAAGCCTATTTCACATTTAACAGATGTATAATATGCATATAAGATAGTACTGCAAAAGTAGAAAAATAAAGATAAGAGAAAGAAAAAAAAAATCAGTTGTTTAATAATACATCCATCCAATATTCCAATATACAAAATTTTCAACAAAATATCACAATGTATATATGTGAAGGTTAACAGTGGGTTCACAAGTTATCCATTTTTCTCATGCAAAAGTAGAGTTAGGATCAAATTAGAATAATAATTAAAATAAGAAATAAGAGAAGTAATCACAATCACACATTTTAAATGCATCTACAGAGTGGATGAATCTTCATTCAAATTTTTCCTCCCAAATTAAAATGTGTGGCTAAAATTATATCTCACTCTTTTCATTTTTTTTATTATTTTCATTTGATTCCTTCCCTGCAAAAGTATTAGTTAGGTAATAAAACTTGTTAGTTACTGTAGTAAAAACTCATTAGACCATCGGTATTAGGGTTGTAAACGAACTAAATGTTCAGCTAATATTTCATGAACCGTTCGGTAAAAAGTTCGTTTACATTCGTTTATTTATTAAATAAACGAACATAAACAATATTTTACGTTCGTTTAGTTAAATGAATGAACATGAACAAACGTAGCGTCTATTCATTTATGTTCGTAAACGTCCGATTATGTGTTTATTAACGTTCTTTATGTTCGTATATCATATCTTTTAATTGTATACTTTTAAAACTAGTTTATCTAAACAAAACAAAACTTATAAAGCAAAATAGTATGCATAATTTAATAAAGTTTATGTTTTGTTTTTTTACGTTCAATCGTTTATATTCGTTTAGGGTTCGTTTAGTGTCTTATGAACGAACATGAACAACTAATTTTCTTAATAAACGAACATGAACAAGAAAATTCGTCCGTTTAAGCGTTCGTATCTGTTTATTTGTTCGATTAAAATTAAATAAACAAACTACTCGTTCCTGTTCGTCCGGTTGTTTACAGCCGTATCCGTAACGGTGGAATTTTTGGCGCGTGAAAAGATTAAATGGCGTGAAACGCACCATGACACTCTTAAAAGTTGGCACGCAAAGACCCTTAAATGGGCTTGGTTCGATTGTCTGCACCACCTAATGAAACACACTTATTGTGACGTATGTTTGTATAAAGTGATAAATTTTTATGTGTTTTGTTAGGTGGTAATTACTACACTTCTAAAGAAGATGGTAAGATAATATGTTGAAAAATTGATGTAACGCTGATGTGGATGTGTTTGTCAGGTGACCCTTACACCCAACCTTACTACAGGTGTAATACTATTACCAATATTGCTATGAAATTACTAATAGTAACTTCTAAATTTACTTCATTTATTTGTGAAAAAATAAATTAAACTAAAGTAAAGTAACTTTTAATACCGTTTTTTATGGTTATCGGTTTCAATACCATCTTCTACGGGGTATGAAAAAATAAATTAGTTGTTTCTTAATAATGTCATACGTACTTTTCTATTCATATGTATTTTAATCTAACCTAGCTTCTTTTTACAATCTTTACCTATTTATAGTATTTTAAATTAAACTTAAATATAATGAATTGTTAGAGTGAGTGATATTGATAACAAGAAAATAAGGAAGCTTAAATTCATAAACTATCGTGTCTAGTTTATTTATCGTTGGAAGCATATGTTATACAATTCTATTATTATTATTATTATTATTATTATTATTATTATTATTATTATTATTATTATTATTATTTTCACATATGTGTCAACATCCTTTTTATACACAAAATTGAGCATGTTGTTTAAGCAATTTTTCGTAAGTGGTTTTAGTTTTGGTTCTCTGGAGTATTAGGTTTCTCCTGCGTCACTTAGCTGAAATAAGACAAAGCACCGTTAGCTCGCTCTGGGTGTTGAATCTGAGACCAAATTCCGGTGTAAAAATAAGTGTATGCTTGGTATGATTTGTAAGATAAACTAGATAAAGAAGGTGTAATGAGAAGCGGAGCGTGTGTGATAATGTGTCGTTCATCGGGGTGAACGTCTCTATTTATACTCCCTAACCCATGCTCCGTGACACGAGGATTGTGGAGAGGTCATCGTTTTGGTGAGGCGTGAGAATCGTTACCAGACACGAGCCTTTGCTTTTGGGGCTAGGGTTGTCGTAACGTACTTAACGATCTTTGTGGACAAGCATTCTTCCAGCAAAATTCTTCCATCTCTACCTCATCCTCATCGTACAATTGTTGTCAGTCTTTGTCTATAGAGATCCGGAGGAAAGAATTCTTCATTCGCTATTGCTTCCGGATCTAGTATAACCTTCTCTACCTTAGCTGCTTCAAAGAACTGTTCTAGCGTGAAGTAATTGTTCGCTGATCTTCCGCGAGAGATATTTGATTAAAGATGGTTAGCTCCTCCACAATATCGGAAAGACATGATATCTCATCACATGTCAATCGGTATTTTTTTTGTAGAATCATAAGCGTCTACTAGACTACTACTATAATTGAATAAGTGATAGTAGTAGTCATGATCTTAGTGGACCAACATGTTTATTTCCAACTTGTCTCATCACAACTAATGAAGAAAAATGCCAATACTTGCCTTATATATACATAAGTGTGTAAAATCATCAAATCACAAATGATATTGTTTTGAGAAGCATATACAGGGTGATTTTTGGGATCCTTTCTTTCTGTCATTTTTTCTTACGTATTAATTGTTAATTAAATTTAATGATTTTTGCTTATTTGCTTATGCTAATATAAGATAAGATAAACAGATTTTGTACTTATTTAAAAATGAAATTATCTTTTTTCTTTTTTTATTTTATAAACTTATAAAAGAAACATGAATACTGAGAATATACACTTAAATTGATAGATAAAACGACTTTAAATGTTTTGAACATAATTATAAATTATATTAATTAATCAAAATATAATATTATTTTATATTTATCTTTAGAAGAAATAATAGAGCTCGCAGGTACTTGCTCATTTTTGTTTCTTTAAAATAATTTGATTTAATTTAGATTAAATTAAGCCTTGATTGTGATTTTTATTAGCTAAAAGAACATTTTATTTTCTTGGAAGGTAAATTTAGTTTTTCTATTGGTCCAATTTAACTGTGACAAACATGATTCTCCCGTAATAGTGTTAATGTGACGTTTTTTCTTTTATTATATTAAAATTTTTAAATAAAGTATTTTAGAAATGATTTAGATTACTATTCTTTGATTGATTTTTTTTTCCCTAGTATTACTTTTGTGAGGGTACTATTGCATATCATAATATAAGCAAACCCAAACACAACTAACTTGCTTTTTAAGCTTGTGTAAGTACTTATTTTAGACAAGTTTTGCTTATAACTTCGTGCTTACGAAGATTTTTAATATTACGATCAAGAATAAGATGTCTAACATTTACAAAAACGTATATCTAATTTACTTTTAACACATATATAGCATTATTTTATTTCTTATATTTATTATCTTAGGATTCTAATTTAAATAAGATTAAACATATAAGTTAAACATAACAATCAATGTTTACTTAACTCATTTAACTTGATTGTGAGAGCTACCTCAATATGGAGACCGGCCCACATATATGATAAAAAAAACTCTATACATGATTTGTTTTTGGTGATATAGGATCAACTCTCGTGAGTAGGGCTGAGCATCGGGCCAGATCCCGACCCGACTCGACTAATCCTGATCCCGAAAGTCACCTAAATCTTGAATACCGACCCGAAAGTAGTCGGTTTTTTGGCCCGTCCTGACCCGTCCCGAAAGTAGTCGGTTTTTGCTTGTATTTTGTTGATTTTTTGCCCGTCCCGAATCCCGAAAATGCTAAAAATCCATCCCGACTTCCGACCCGGGAAGCTATTATTCGATTTCGGGACTATCGGTTTATGTCAGAATCGGGTCGGTTGTCGGGGCTCGGACGGTTTTGCTCACCCCTACTCGTGAGTATACAACTTATTAATGTAAGATATTAACCTAAGTTTTATCTTTTTTTGTTATTTGGAATATGAAATAAAAACAAGAATAAAATAAGTGGCAAAAACACAAAAATAAACAAAAGGGTGATGGTTAAGAAGTGGAGAAAGTCGCGGAACACGTGTTATGAATTGAATATCGTGTGGGCCCTACATTCTTCGATAATAACGAGACATCAAAATTTACATTTTTACCCTTTATCATCCTACATAGTTTCATATATGCCCCATAGTTGAAATTCGAAAACTCTTAAACAAAAAATTTACAACACTTCAATTTGGGACAACATAATTTTGTAAAGTAGTGTTTGGTATGGATGAATCAAAGCTGGAATGGAATAAATTATTATAATGAAATGAAAAAAGTTGCTAGTTTTGAGTTTTGTAATGAAATGATTTATTCATTAGTTCAATTCATTACATCTCTTTAAGAGTTGGGATGCCATTTGTTGTGTATTTTATTATCTTGTTTGGTTCTCATAATAAATGGTGCTTTTAAAACATAATTCATTACGTTAGTAACCATCAATTTCATTACATAGTCACCCATAGTTTTTCTTCATTCCATTATGAAATGGAATCACATTTTGCCATATTTCATTTATTTCATTCCTTTTCAACAGCCTTTGCATCGTACCAAACAACATGTGTAAATGCTTTATTCCAATTTGATTTCTTCTATTTAAGTTCATTTCATTACATCGTCGACTACATTTCTTTGTTAATCCATTACGTTTAATCAAACAGGCCCCTGGTTTAAACTTAGCTACAAAGCTAACTCGGTCAACACTGTCTAGCAATTCATTTAACATAAGTTTGATGCTACTGAACAAGTCCTTATTTTAGCGCATTATGATGTCTCAACTCTCAAGCAGTCAAGTTTGTGGAGAGATGCAGTGACTGAGGCTCATGCATATATACCATGACGTGTTAAATTAATTTTTTTTTTTTTTTTTTTTTTTTTT